>JAEHOD010000021.1:420000-567500 GCA_016834595.1 Chlamydomonas schloesseri | reverse complement strand
GACTGCTTGTATATGGGGCAGTTGTGATGACCTGTCTACCGCCTATGCATGTACGCCGCTAGCTCAGGTTGCCCGCCGCGTCTGATTTCGCGTGGTCATGATTAGCTACTAGTTGGCTTGCTTCATGCATGCTGCAATCGCTGGCACATACACACGCGCGCGCACGCACAGGTACGCCTGTGGCGCACGAACAGAAATGCCGGGTCGTATGCCGAACCGGAATGGCAACCAGACACCTGGGTCTGCGTCGCCACGCTCGAGTGGCACAGCTCCGCGTTGGGGTGCGTGCAGTTCGGCCCACCCGGCAGCAGCTGGCTCGCGAGCATCGGCAGCATGGACAAGGAGGTGTGCGGGGAGGGGAGGGGAGGGGCCAGGGCCAAGGGAGGGGCCAGGGGAGGGGAGGGGCCAGGGGAAGGGCCAGGGCCAAGGGAGGGGCCAGGGGCCAGGGGAGGGGCCAGGGGAGGGGAGGGGGCAGGGGCGGGGGGCCAGGGGTGGGGCCAGGGGAGAGGCCAGGGGCCAGGGGGCAGGGGTGGGGCCAGGGTCTAGGGGCCAAGGGAGGGGCCAGGGCATGGGGCCAGAAGCGAGGGGAGGGGCCAGGGGGCAGGGGAGGGGCGAGGGGAGGGGCCAGGACCAGGGGAGGGGCAGGGCCAGGGGAGGGGCCAGGGCCAGGGCCAAGGGAGGGGCCAGGGCCAGGGGAGGGGAGGGGGCAGGGGCGGGGGGCCGAGGGAGGGGCCAGGGGAGGGGCCAGGGGAGAGGCCAGGGGAGAGGCCAGGGGAGGGAAGGGGAGGGGCCAGGGGAGGGGAGGGACGAGGGGCCAGGAAAGGGGCGTCCGTTCGGGTGGGCGGAGGTACGGTAGCTAGCTTGCTGGATGCCGCAGACACACATGGATAGGTAGGCAGGATTGCATTCGTACGTACGCGTACGTCTGGAGCCAGCAGCTTCCATGTTGCATGGTGGGTCTACCTATTCATTGATTTATTGCAGGTGACGATTTGGGACGTGGCCTGCCTCCAGCGCACCTCCGCTGTGGCGGCAGACAATGACAGATACATCTACAGGTGAGAGGTGGAGCGAGCTGTTACTTGCTTGGTATGCGGATGAGACGGCGTGGGAACGCGTGCGTGTCTGCTTCTGGTCGGTCTGCTCGCCTGCTCACCTAGATGCATGGCCCCGCCTTACTTCTTCTGTCTGTATACCAGTCATTCAATCAATCAATCTATCTATCTATCCATCTGCACAGCACGGCCGTGCACCCAGATGGCAAGCGTTTGGCGCTCGCGAACGCGGACAACACCGTGAGTCCCACACGCACTGCTCTAGCGCATGGATGGATGGGTCAGCCACATGGCTGGCCACATGTAGGTGTACGTACGGCGCTAGTACGTACTGCCGCTGCTCGTGCGTGCGTGCGTGTGTATGTGTGTTAGTGAACGGAAACGGAGAGAATTCTCCGCAATCGCTCGGAGTTACTTACATGTGTGTGCGTGTGTGTGTGTGCGCGCCATGATGGTTGGACCGTCTATCTAGACGACCGCCACTGCATGTACTGCATGCTTTGGTGAGCGCGTGCGTGCACGTGCATGCATCGCCGCCAGTCAAGTCGATCAACACCCGTGATCACGCATGCCTTGATTACTGCCATGCCTGCCTACGCGCGCGCCGCCCCAGATTCGCGTCGTGGACATTGCCAGTGGCGAGAGCGTCGGCACCCTGGCGGGGCACAGCATGCCCTGTTACAACGCGAGCTTCAGCCCGGATGGGCTCTGGCTGGCCACTGGCAGCATGGACACAACCGTAAGTTCTATGAGTACGTAGTCCATCGATCCGCGCATACGCACGACCACCTCATCATTCGCTCATTAAGAATTACAACTCGTGCGGCGCACCGAACAGCATGACAGGCCATGGTCGGCGGAAAGAGCAGCAGCAAGCTATGAACTGACCTTGGTTGCTTATTATTGGGTTTCTCGCGCTGGCCTCAGCAACCCGTGCGCACGGCGGGTTATTACCCGCATGCCGCCTACCTGCATGCGCTGCCTGCAGGTGCGTATCTGGGATGTCACCGGCAACCTGCCCAACAGGATTGAGGGCCACCAGTTCAGCGGCGTACGAAGCCTGGCATTTTTACCAGACGGCGAGACCCTCATCAGCGGCGGCATGGATGGCAAAGTGCGTGCATGCATGCATGCATACATATGGCGGCTCGCCGCATGGCGGGACGCACGTGTGAACCAACGTGCAATTAGCTAGCTAGTGCCTGCAGTGTAAACGGTCGGTCTGTCGGGTGGGCGGGCGGGGTCACATCTAGCTTTCCAGCCAGCCACATACACAACCAGCTAGATAGCTTGACCAAGTGCGCGGCAACGGCGGCGCCGGCGGAGGCGGCGGAGCAAACAAGGACGACCCCAGCAGTGGCATCATGAAGGTTCGACTAGCCGTACGCGCCCGCCGCTTACTTGCCTCCACACATCCACGATTGATTCGCAGATGGGCCGTTGGCGTGTGGCCACCGGCGAGTGCTTGGGCATGATGGGGGGCGACCTGAGTAACACGTATTGCCTCGCAATTCATGTGTCTCTCAAGCTGCTTGCCAGCTCACACTCCGGAGGCAAGGTACGTACGGTAGTAAGAACCCGGCGGCGATCCGCGATCGAGTTTTTTACTTTGTGTGCCGTGATGAGGTGCCGGGCAGCAGCTGTTTTAGTTTTAGGCTACTCCATCCCAGGTAGGGAGTGGTGGGCCGGCGGTGGGGGACGACCCTACATGCCTTACGCCTGGCCTTACGTACGCACACACGTACGCCCGGGCCCCCAAATAGGTAGGGGCTGACACATCTGCTCAGCGTTACTTGTTCCCGCTAAAACAGCATGCAGTCGACCCGCATGCCCATTGCTGCTGCCCTTGCGTCTGTTGCGTGCCCCCAGCAGGTCCGGCTATGGGACGCCGAAACTTTGCAGATGAAATCCGTAAAAAAAGCGCACGAGAACGACGTGCTAGGCGTCGCCTTCTGTCCTTCTCTGCTGGAGGGTGACAGTGTGATGATTAGCTGGAGCAGAGATTCAACTGTGGGTTTTGCGCTCGCGTGCGTGGGGTTTTACGTTAACCCGGCGCCAGCAGAGGGTTTGAGTTTTGGTAGCTCTAATCTATCATGGATGGCTTTGCCGCTTAGCTAGTAGCTACCTCCGGCGGCACTCGCTTGCTTGAGGGGGACTTAACACATGCGTGCACGCATGACTTGTGGACACGCGCGCCCCGCCCACGTACGCACAGGTCTGCTGGCACAACCTGAGGACCGGCGAGCACAGGACGGCGCGGCACGGCGGCGCCGTCCGCAGCTGCGCCTTCAGTCCAGATGGCAGCTTGTTGGTAGTCTGTGACGGCAAGTCGGTGAGCACTACCCTACCAGAAGAACCCCGTCTAAATTGGCCGGTTACGGGGCGTTACGGTGTGCTGCATGCAGTAGTATTGGCGCCGTTCAGGTGGGGTCCTTTTGGTGGGGACTACTCATACTAGCCAGTGCAGAAGCAGCAGGCTACAACTACTACAGCTAACGCGTGCTGGACGGAACTGCATGTATATATGCCACCACGCACGACAAGCCCGTTAGTTGCTGCCCCCATTGCTTGCCTCGCATGTATGGATGTGCACACTCTAGAACCAATCATCAACACTCCTGCCCCCCCCCCCCACCCCCCCACACACACCCGACCCCTACATGCTACCGCCGTCTCGCGCTGACCCGGGCATGCGTGCGGACGTGGCGCAACTAACTAACGAACACAGCCGACGCTTTGGGACACTGCCACGCGTGAGTGCGTCGGCAGCCTGGAAGGCCACGCACACGGGGTGGCGACTGCGCATTTCAGGTGCGCGCATGTTGCGTGTGCGGGTTTGCTGATGAGTACTGGCATGTATGCCCGCCGTCGTGAAAGCCGCACATACACATGCAATGGGTATGCAGGCCCTGCAACATTCCTTCCACCTCCGTGCGTGCCCCTCCATATATTTCCATTCCTGCTGCAGCCCGAACGGTGCCAGGGCAGCCACGGGTTGCGGTGACGCAACGGTACGTGGGTCAACCAAGTATATAGGGGAGAGCACATACATGCGCACATGCATGGATCTGCCGCCGCACAACCCCAGCCGTGCAATTTATTTGCAGCATGGCATACATGCATACTTGCCGTCCGCCGTGCGTGTATATCGAGTACGTGCGTGGATGATGCATGCTGGCAATGGCCGCCACCTGCTGGTCTGTCCCGCCCACCTGCTGCCCACCGTCCGCCCGTCCACCGCCCATACTGGATACAGTCTGTATGTCTAGAGCGAGGCCGGCCGGGGGGTTGGGGGTGGGAGTGGTGTGGGTACATATCATCGTGTGCCTTTAGTCCACCAGCACATGTCGCTCTGTCCTACGCCCTTTCCGCCCCTGCCAGAACCCCACGGAATCCCGCATACCGTAGGTTTCCAAATGTTTTCGCAAGAATGAATAATGGCCTTTTGCGGAAACGTGTAGAAATCATTCCTTCGGCTGCTCGGTGTACGAGGAAATCGCCAGGCAGCATGGTGGTGCGGAATCATTATTAAAATTTACTTTTAGCCTGCGAACATGTTTATATTTTCCCGGAGATTCCTCCAGGGGATGCGGAAACTCTAGGCTGCGGAAACCATGGGGAAACCTAGCATCCATCCCTTCCATCCCTTCGATCTCACGCCCTACCGCGCCCCCATCCAAGTTTGACACACGCATTGTTGCCTACCCCCCCCCCCGCCCCGCACCCCCACCACACCACTGCCCCTTCCCCATCCATCTCGCTCATACATCAGGTGCGGCTGTGGGACGTGACCACCCGTACGACGCTGTTCGCGCTCACTGGGCACACGGGCTCGGTTGGATCAGTGGCGTTCAGCCAGTGCGGCACGTTCCTTGCGAGCGCGAGCCATGACACGACGGTCAGTGACAACCACGCACCGAGCGCGCTAGCTATGATCGCTACGATACGTACGTAGCCGGCATCGGCAGCAGGACCTAGCTCTGATGTGCAAATATGACGTGTCGCCCCATGTCGACGTGTGCTCAGCCAGCTTGCTCGTGTGACATGTCATGATCCGTTTCCGCCACCACCTAAGCCATGCATGTCGTAACTTTGGGTCTTAGCGTGCGTACGTACGCCTCATCAGTCATCACCGCCTGTCGGCTGACATTGATCTGCATGCACGCACGCACACAGGTCCGCCTGTGGCACGCGGCCACGGGCCAGTGCCTGGAGGTGCTGCAGGAGCACTCGGACTTCGTGGAGCAGGTGGTGTGGGGCCCGCAGCCGCCGCCGCCGCCACGGCAGCAACAGCAGCAGGGCGATGACGGCGGCGGCGGCGGCGATGGCTGCAGCAGCAGCAGTCGAGGGCGGGGGAACTTGCAATTGGCGAGCTGCAGTGCCGACCGCACGGTACGTGCGCACGTGCGTACGGACGTAGGACGCGCGGGCGGGCGGGCGGGCAGCAGGGGGCGGGGCGGAGGAATGGTGCCGTACCCATGCACGCAATACTACTTACGGTGCCGTACCGCCGGTGCATCGGTGCGTATGCTTGCCATACAACGAGCAGTGGCGACAACACGCGGCGTCAGTACGTGCTGATTACCCGTTTTCCCTGATCACTTACCCTCTCTTCCCCTTGCTGCTGCTGCTGCTGCTGCTGGCTGCTGCGGTGGCATGCAAATCCGGCTGTGGACGTTTGACGTCGACAGGCTCGACGCCACAGCAGCAGCACGATGACGGGTAAGCAGCATACCGTATCTGCGGCAGCAAGGGCCCGGAGCGGGTCCGGTACGCGAGCTGCACCCAGCCACCACCAAGTGTATGATTATGCATGCATGTCCGAAATTTCGAGGTGTGTGTGTTCTAAAGTCACGGATTTCAGGCATGACGTAGGAGCTAGGCCAAGGCATGATCAACGGGCTAGGCATCGCGCACGGGCCCCTCTCACATCCAGTCTCACCCATGCCATGCCTCGCTCTCGAAATAACACGTTTTTCGCACACATGTGCGGAGCGGAGGGGGCGGGCAAGGCCACATGGAGGAGGAGAGCGCGGAGCCGCCCAAAAAGCGGCGCCGGCACGCGGGCTAATATTGCTGGCCGGTGTCTGAGTTGGCGGTCCACAGAGCACGTGATGTAGGCAGCATGAGTAGTGTGGCTGCTTAATCGTGCTGTGGCTTGACTGTCTGGATTAGCGACTGCGCGCCCGGCTGGCAGTGCCTGCACAAACCGACCCCGGCTATGTCCGGGAGATGAGGTACTATCGAACACCTTCGGCCTCAGACGGTGGATGTGGTGCGGGAATCAGCCCGCTTTTCCCGTGCTTCACGGGGACCACCTCCCTTGTCGCACAGCAGGCACACACTTAGCGCGCATGTGCAGGCCGGGACTGACTGCACGAAACTGCTGGCATGTTGCTTGTGCGGCGGCTCAAGCACGCTTGCGTATATATGTCGTTGTCGCGTGCAGAGTACCACTACTGATGGATTTGCAGCAGCGTGCTCTCTGCGCTGCGAGCGCACGCACATGGGCTTGCTTGTGGTGCACCTGGTTTGACTCGATGTGATGAGGCTGTGTTTAGTCGGCATTCTAGGACATACTGACAGAAGCCGTAAGTGGAGGGTTCATAGCATGCCGTATGCAGTCGCGTGGAGTTCAGACAACTCCGGACACTTATAGCTGCCATTCATGGGCCTGTGTTAGACGTTTGTGTGGGGGCCGGGGTGCATGGATGGAAAGCTGAATGGCTGGCTGGCTGACCTGTGCCGCTGGGGTGATTGCGCCGTGCTTCATGCGGCATGCACAATGTCACCTGACAAACTGAGTGAGTAGTGCCATACTGCAAGCCCGCCTCGTCGGACCAAATGGTGGAAAGTTTGGGGGGTCGTTGTTGCCATCAAGACAAGTGTTCTCCTGTCACGGGAAAAGGAGCTGAGTCGCTCCACTCTCTGAGGCTACTGAGACCTTCAGGGGTGCAATCAAGCAAGACAATTGGGACAGGCGGCCGGGGGGCCGGGGGGTACCATATTATTACCGTGGAGTGGAGTTCTGACTGTGGAGATGGGCTTCGTGCCGCTTGCCGCAGCTTCGACCATTTAGGTAGGGCGGAAATGGCCCCGTCTAGGTGCGATAACGAACATTGCTGATGGAGTCCTGGTGTCAAAACACGCGACTTCAAAGACTTGCATGTAATAAGTTTGTAACGACAGGACCCGCCGGAGTGGATGAGGCCAAAGCTGTTAAAGAACATTTGCTTGTCGGCGCGGTGGTGGTGCGGGTGGGGCACTGCTGTTGCAGCTGGAGCGCATTGGTGTGGCGGCGGACGGGCGCCGCTGCGCCGCTGCAGGAGCCAGGGGGGCCAGACACCCAGACCTCACCTCAGATCTTGCCTCGGATGGATGGTGGGTCCAAGGACCAGCAGGGACGGGTGCGGGCCGTGCGGTGTGCGGTGTGCGTTGGCGGCCGGCCAGAAGCCTTTGCCCGAAGCCGCACCGCCCCTTGCAGGTGCCGCGCCTTCCTAGGCGGCGTTGTTGCGGCGGCCGGCGGGTGCCAGCCAGTCAAACGCAACAGGGCCATTCACGACGCACCCCGACGCGGTCGCACTGCTGCAAGTTCTCATCCCACCCATTTCGCTTTGCCGCGGAAATCCTCGCCCTGGCGAATACAGTAATGGAGTAGGCCATTCATTGTAGCATTCATTGGTCTGCTGTTGGTACGGCCCGGCAAAGCTGGCCTACAGCTGTACGGTCGACTCCTTCGCGTGGCCGCATGGGGCATGGCCTCGACGGTTCCACTTCTCTATCATGACATTCCGGCCTGGCGCCCGGCACGTGTGCGCCGCGGCGCCCGGACACGCATTTCAGACCAATAGCGGCCCCCAGCACTTGACGTTGTCCCCTTGCCGTCTGTGCTGCCCATGATTCCGCCACCGCCCACGCTCCGTCCATCTCCACATACCCTTCGCATTATTCATACGCACCTCCGATGATGAGGACGCCAACATCGGCGGCGGCCGGTCACAATCATCAGCATCATCAAACGGCTGCTCGCAGCCTCGTCTCGACCAACGAGCTAAGCGACTCCGCCCACACGCCCATCAGCCGCCGCATGGACCACACGGCCTCTCCCCCAGTGCACGGCCCCTTCGTTTTCCCCAACTCTACATTCCTACGCTGCTGCACTACCGTATTACCGTAGATGGGGCCCTCATTTCGCACATTGGCCCCTGCCTGCACCACCGCCTGTCCACTTCAGACCCAAGCAGTAAACTGTACGGCAGCCCTCAACCAGCAGTTTCACTCAAAGCCTTTCCTGCCACGCAACCTCCTGTCACGCCCATCACCGCCGCAGGTTGGCGCGGTTGTCCAGCGCTATCTTGTGCACCTCGTCCCGTCGCGCCCGCGCGCCGCCCTTGCGCTGCGCCGCCAGCAGCAGCTCCACAGCCAGCGCGTCCGCCATGCTGCGCGCGCCCGCCGCCGCGCCCTTGGCGGCCGCGCGCCGCTTCTGCGCCGCCTGTGTTGTGTTCAGTGTGCACGCGTGCGTCGGTGCGTGGTGGTTGAGGGTGCGTGCGAACGTGCGTGCGCGTTGGGAGGTTGTTGCTGCAGCTGCGTGCGCAGAAAGCGTTAGCGCTGGCGGTTGGCACCGTTGCGGTTACCAAAATGGCACGCACACAGCCACACTTGCACCGTTGCGCGCCCCAGCCGGTGGTTCGACCACGTCGTCGTCATCATCGCCGAGGAGCAGCACCACCACCACGACAACGCCAGCTGCCGCGCAACACAACAGCCACACTCGCACTCGCCCTCGCACTCGCAATCGCACTCGCACAGCTCGCACCTGCAAGATCCACTTGACCGCGAAGTTGGTGGACTGCTGGGGGTTGAGCGGCCGCGGCTGGTACACCACACGCGTGCCGGCCTTGCTCTGGATTACCTGTTGGTGAATGAGGGGGGTGGGAATGTGGGGTGGGGATGGGGCGGGCAGCTCATTCCAGGAACCAGAAGCGAAACGACCAATAGAACCCGAACCAGCCGGTGGGGCTGAAGGACCGGCGACGCCCAAGGGATGGGAGGACATGGGCACGCGGTCACCGTGGCATGCGTGCCAGCCTGTATGTGGCAGCGCTCTGCAGGCGTGCAGTACACTGTAAGTACCAGATGTATGCCCCTCAGCACACCCGCGCAGCCAGAGCGGTTGCTTGCAGAGGTCTGACCGGCCGCGCGGCTCTGCACGGCCGGCCCGTGCCTCGGAGCCCGTTGACCATACACACATATACACACACACACACACACACACACACACACACACACACACACACACACACACACACACACAAAGCGCATTGAAGCTGTACTGGCGTATTCTACCGTCACGGAGCTAACGTCGGTGCGGCACCGACTATACCAACGACGATCGCGGCCGCATTGCCCCTGCGGCTGCCCGCCACCGCCCACACCGCTACCGGCGCGCCCCAAGCCGCCGCCAACCACGGCCCGACCCCGCCACCACCGCCACCTGGCACGCTGGCGGAGCTCACCCAACGCTTCTTCGTCACCCGGCCTACCAACCCGCACGCCGTCGCCCTACCCCGCCGGCGCCCGAGTGCCGTCATGCGCCCCTGAACGCTGGCGCGGACCACCGCCTGTGGAGCTCTGGGCTACCGCCATGTGGCGTTAGCATTCAGGGGGGTATTTGTGTTGCGTGCGTGTGCATACCGACGCGGCCACTGCGGCCGCGCACATCCCTAGTCTCGGTGCTGCCGTGGAGCGGGGAGCGGGGGGCCAGCCCCCGCCAGCCCACGGCGTGCCTCACTCACACACAGCCGCGGTCAGCGGGGTCACTGCGGCTTATCGGGTTGGGCGACGCCACCCGGGATTACGGGGGTTTTGCGTGGGGTTTTGGCACGTTCCGCAGCTCTGCAACCGCGCCCGCCACTGCGCCCCATTCCGCCGAGTTGTCTTAAGCGCGCCGTCTGCCCTGCCTCGTCCTCTCCTCCACTAGGGAGGAGAGCCGTTTCCTGGGTTGGGATTGGGCGGGCTGCGTGTCTAGTTAGCTTGCTTGCTGCACGCCGTTAGCATTGCCGCCTCTTTTTCTTTGCCATGCCCGTGACACTTTCGCGCTGCCGCCCTTTGCCTATGCTTCCTCTGCCGCCTGTAGGTGAGACTACGGACAGCGGGCGGGAATCAGGGAATTAGGCGTGCTGGGTAAACGTTTTTAGGCGCATGTCACAAGCATATGGGTGCATGTCGGGGTCGGTTTGCTTCGCGAACGCCCGACGGGTTCCAGGCTATTTCTGCGGGTAAGTATGACTACCGGGGCTACGCGGTACCGTCCAAGAAGTATTCGGTGCGTATCCGTCAGTAACTGCGAGCGATTGCGGGGATTCCTCTCCGTTTCCGTTTACCAACACACACACACACACACACCGCGCTCCGCCGCACAGCAGCCCGCCAGCTCCCAAACACACATGCGCGGGCCACGCGGGCCGCCTCCCCCCGCCCCTCCCCCACCTTCATGAGCGGCTTGCAGTTATCCACCGCCCGCATCACCACCTCCAACACGTCCGTGTCAGCCGTCAGCGGCGCTTCCGTCACCGCCGCCGCAGCAGCAGCTTGCGCCTGCCCTGCCGCGGCCGCTGCCCCACCACCGCCTCCGGCTGCTGCCCCCGCGCCCGGTCGGGAGCGCTGGCCGTGCCCTCGGCTGCGCTGCAGCGCCTGTTGCTGTTGCTGCTGCTGCTGCTGCTGCGATGAGGGTTTAAAAAGGTCCAGCAGGCGGCCTGTGGGCGAGGCCTGGGTCAGCTGTTGCACGACCTCGCTCGTTGGGCCGGTTGGCTGCGGCGTCGAGGGCGGCGCCGCACTGGAGGCGCTGGAGGCCTCAGGCTGCTGCTGTTGCTGCTGGGCGGGTTGCTGGGAGCTGCTGTCAGAGGCAGTAGCGCTGGCGGACATGTGGCGCCAGCTGCTCGCTGCGGCGCTGGGGGAAGCGGCGGGCAGGCTCCTGCTGCAGCCGCACAAGGAGCTCGACTGTGCCGACCCCAAGCCGGCAAGAGCGTGCAGACCCCGCAGCTGCGCGGGTGCGACCCCGGCTGACGCCGACACAGCAGCCAGCAGGCGATGCGCTGATGACAGCATGGCTGCTAGTCCTAGGTGCGCTCAAGCTCTGTGTGCACTCTGCAAATCGAGACTTGATGGGAGCCCCTTGCAGCCCAGATCAGGCCTCAGGACGCAACAAGAAGTGCCGTATATTTTTAAGTGCTATGGTATCTGTACAAAGCTCTCGTTAGCAGGGTTTGCTTCCTTGCAGCACCTAAACGCCTGGGTCTATTGCTCGCCGGGTAATGAAAGCTGCATCTTAAACGAGTTTTAGCAATGTATTTGTTGGTCAGTAAACATGCTGGAAATGCATGACTCTCCCAACCCATGCGGGACAGAAGCCAAATCACGCAGGAGGGCCTGGAATGCGTCGAGGGCCCTTGTAAGTGCTCATAATTGCCCATTCAGATCTTTTACTTGTAAGAAACTAGCGCAAACAGGGTCACAAGCGATATCGACAGAAGACTTTCGTTCGTGCAAGCCTTTAAGGCATTGACTTCCTTTTACATCTTATTAAATTAACTGTATATACACTTACAATTCAAGACGCACCGTTCGTGACCTGTCCGCGGCATGCGCATCCGGCTTATTCGTGCCGACAGGCCATACTAGTTATGATTCCGCGGGACTAACAGCTCGAAGCGGCTTGTGGACTCATACCAGTGGACTTGGGCTCTGAGGGCTCCCGGGACCCGCGTCCGTGAGACGCGTCGTGGGGCCGGGCACGGTCCTTGTGACCCACCCGCCGGAGCCTAGACGAGCTCAAACATGCCTAGCGACGGCGCGTCGGTGGCCGGCAGCAGCCGGTCATCCATATCACGCGCTTCTCGCGCAAGTAAACGAGGCGCTAAGAAGTCGCTGCCACCTCCGCCACCCCCGGAGCCGGTGGAGGAGCCGAAGAATGCCTTCCAGCCTGGCATGGTGAGCCGTGTCCCTCTCGGGGGGACAGGGCTCCCTCCGGGGCCGCACCTTGGCTGCATGACTGACGAATGTGCCTTCCACCTCTCACCCTTCCAACTGTCCCACTCCTCCGGTCCTCCACCTCCTCCCACTGCCCTGTCAAACCCCTCCCCTCCCCTCCCCTCTCCCCACCCTCCCCACCCTCCCCACCCTCCCCACCAGCTGTCCTCGGGCCTGTCCCAGCTGGGCCGCACCGCGGACGGCCTGAAGCCGGCCTACCTCACGCTCAGCCTCACCGGCACCGACCTTGCCAACGTGGACGTGCTGGCGGCCTTTCCGCACCTGCAGGTAGGGTAGAGGGGGAGGGGCTGGGGAGCTGGGAACAAGAAGATGCGGGGGGGGGTGAGCGAGGTTGGAAACACGAGCCCAAACTGAACCGAACCTGCAGGTGGAGGGGGGGCCTTACCTGGGGAGGTGGGAGGTTTACGGTGTTAGGACCCATGACCGCATGGGGGCCCAGCGAGAGGGGGGGTTGTGGTCTCGGGGGGGGGGAGAGGAAGATGGGCAGGAAGACCTGCAGGTAGCCGCGAGACACGGTATCAGGACCTCATGACCGAAGGGCGTCAGCATGAGGGGGGGGGACTAGCCTTCCATGCGGGTGGTGTCAAGCAATACCGGTAGTTGAGAGTGGATGGGGAAGGGGAGGAAGGAAAGGATAGGATGTCCCGATAGATAGGGTGACTCGAGGTAGACGTCTGCAGGGGTAAGGGGGAGTGTGAAGGCGCCCGGGGGCTTGTGAGTCGACAGTCGATGGACGGGATTGGGTTCGGGCCTGGGCTGGGTCGGGCTGGGAACGCTGGCAAGAGCACGCCGCTGCGCCGCTACCGCTGTACAGCGCTGCGGCATGTACGGTGTCACCAGACACTGCTGCCCCTGCCCCTGCCCCTGCACCGCACTGCGCCGGCACTGGTCCTTCGTTCCCATGTTACGCCCGTTCACCACAACGGCTGCTGCCCCTGCCCCAGCCCACCTGCCCACCTGCTGCTTACCCACCTGCTGCTTACCCACCTGCTGCCCACCTGCTGCCCACCTGCCCAGTCGCTGGTGCTGCGCGACAACCGGCTGGTGGAGCTGCGCGGGCTGGCGGCGCTGCGCAACCTGACGTCCGTGGACGTGTCGGGGAACAAGCTCACGCAGGTGGGCGGGTCCCGGGCGGGGCGGGGCGTGTGTGGCTGCAAGCAGGGCAGGGCAGGGCAGGGCAGGGCAGGGCAGGGCAGGGCAGGGCAGGGCAGGGCAGGGCAGGGCAGGGCAGGGCAGGGCAGGGCAGGGCAGGGCAGGGCAGGGCAGGGCAGGGCAGGGCAGAGCGCCCGGGCGGGGTAGGAGGGCGGCTGGGAGCCGACTGCGGCGCGTGCGGCACCGGGCTGCTGGCAATGGCCCGCATTTGGGAAGCGGTGGGTTAGCGCGGTTGCGTACGACACGTTGCCTGCCACAGCCCACAATACCATGACGCCCACACGCCACACGCCACACCCTGCGCCATCCCCACGCCCCACTCCACACCTCACACCCCCCCTACCACGCAGGTGCTGGACCTGCGGCTGCCGTCCGACGGCGCGTCCGGCCCCACCAACCTGCGCGCCGCCGACTTCTCCCGCAACCAGCTGGACATGCTGCGCGACCTGTCGCCCTTCAGCCGCCTCACGGCCCTGTCCGCGGCGCACAACCGGCTGGAGCGGGTGGGCGAGGGGCTGAACAGACTCACGCTGCTCAAGGTGCGGGGAGGAGGGGGCGGGGGCGGGGGCCTTTGGATGAGCACATGTGTGTGTTAGGAAAGCACAAGGAGAGGAAGGGTCGACACCGTGCGTGCAGCATGTGTGTGTGTGTGTGTGTTAGAAAAGCACAAGGAGAGGAAGGGTCGACACCGTGCGTGCAGCATGCATAGGCAACGGCGCGCCATCGATCGTGTGTGTGTGTGTGTGTGTGTGTGTGTGTGTGTGTGTGTGTGTGTGTGTGTGTGTGTGTGTGTGTGTGTATGGGGGGCGGGGGGCGAGGGCGCTTTGCATATGCAGGACAGGATGTGTGCGGCGATTGTCGCATTGTGTGCACTTCGGTAAATGAAAGGTCCGCGCTGCATGCTGCTGCTGCTGCCTGTCAAGCGCCCCTTCCGGTTCCTCCATCCAGCAATGCGAAGCCACGTGCGGGCAGCCCGCACCGCCTAATCGCCCAACCACCCAACCACTCAATGACCCAACCACCCACTCTCCCAATGGCCAGGTCCTGGACCTGTCCCACAACCGGCTGGTGTCGGTGCGCGGGCTGGAGCGCTGCGCCAACCTGCGCGAGCTGCGGCTGGCGCACAACGCGCTGCGGAGCCTGGAGCCGCTGGCGGGGCTGGCGCAGCTGCAGGTGGGTGGGGCGTGGGGGCGGGGGGGGGCGTGGAGGCGGCGTGGAGGCGGGGGGTGGGGTGGGGGGGGCGAGGTTGGGGGCGGCGTGGCGTGGCATGGCGGGGGTGGCACGTGGCTTTGGGGCACCGAGCTGATATAAAGCTCTGGTGTGGAGCTGGGTAGGAACATGCAATGTCAAAAATGCATCTTGCCCAAACAGCAACCAACCTCCCTAACCAACCAACCAGCCCCAACAACCTGACCCTAAGAACACCCTAACCAACCAACCAACCAGATCCTGGACGTGGGCCACAACCGCCTGGCGCGGCTGGCCGGCGCCGCCAGCCTGAGCTCGCTGCGCACGCTGGACGTGTCGTACAACCGGCTGGGGCGGCTTGAGGAGCTGGCGGTGGTGCGGGACGCCTCGCTGCTGGGCACGCTGGACGTGCGGGGCAACCCGCTGGACAAGGTGGGCGGGGTGTGTGTGTGGGGGGGGGGGGGGGGGGTTGGGGGGGGGGTTGTGGTTACCAGCCCAAACTAAACCAATCTGAAGGAAGCTGAGTTCAGCAATGCATTCAAGGGGGGGGTTGTGGGGATAGTTCTTTCCAGAAACCAGAGAGAAACGACCGGGGGAGGGGGGTTGCCATTCATGCGGACGGTGGACGGTGGGGGGTTGTTTGTTAGCAGCCCAAACTACCGTATACCAAACGGTGGCGGGGTTGCATTTACCAGCCCCAATGATCCCTACCGCATACGGTACCCAATGCAGAGAGGACGGGGGTTAGCCATGCATGGATGGTGCTTACCGTATAAAGTTTGTGAAGTGCCGGGGGCGGCGGGCTTGTTGCCAGCCCAATTAAACCATACCCACTGCAAAAGAGGGGGGGTTTGCAGTGATGTGTAGCGGGGTGTGCAAGAGTTAGCAGGCGTTGGGATGCGGGGTGGGGGCTGTAAATAGCAGCAGGTTCTAAACCACCGCGGGTGGGGGAGCGAGGGAGGGGATGGATAGGGTTGGAAATATGCGATCGATGTGATGGTGAGGTGTGGCGTAGAGGGGCGTCCTCGCTATGAGCCTGCCCCTTGCCTGAGGATTGACTCCGACTCCCCGCCTCTTTCCCTCGCGCTCACCGGCCCCGCAACCCTCCCAACCCTCCTGCCCCACCCACCCACCTGTCGCCCCACAGGCCATGTGCCTGCGGCTGCACGTGGTGCACCTGCTGCCGCAGGTGGTGATGCTGGACGGCGTGGCGGTGGAGAGCAAGGAGAAGGTGGGCGTGGGCGGGAGGAGCGCGTGGGCGGGAGGAGCGCGTGGGCGCCTGTGTGGGCTCCTGTGTGGGCGTGTGTCTACGGCTGTGGGCCTGCACCTGTGTCTGCGCCTAGTTCCGCATTGGAGCTACTGCCGCCGGAGTCCTCGCTGGCGCCGGAGATTCCGCTCTCTCACCGCGCTCGCTCGCCCTCACCCTCACTCTCACACACCCTGACACACAACCTCACACACCCGCACCCACACCCTCACACCCCCTCCCTTTTTGGGTTGCAATGGTCGCTTTGGTTTCTGGAATGGACTACCCACACCCTCAACACCTCACACACACACACACACACACACACACACACACACACACACTCACCGGGGATTCCTTTCCGTTTCCGTTTACTAACACACACACACACACCCGCGCCCACAGGTTCTGGCCGCCAACATGCACGGCGCCGACGCGGAGGGCCTGCGCCTCATCCGCCGCAAGTACTTCCCCAACGGCGAGCTGGACGACGGCGGCGGCGCCATCCCACCGCTGGCCGCCGGCCTGGTCGCCTCCGCCGCCGAGGAAGAGGCCGCCGCTGACGGCCCCGGCGCCGTCGGCGAGGCCGCCTACTTGCGGCTGGACGCCTGGGCAGCCAGCATCAAGCCCGAGTGGGTGCTGGGCAGCAGCGGCGGCAACGTGGTGGCGCTGGCGGACCAGCTGGCGTCCGTGTGCGCGCCGCCGCGGCCCACCACCACCGCCGCGGCGGTTGGGCACGGCGGCGGCGCGGCGCACAACAGCGGCGGCGCTGGGGCTGCGAATGGTGGGCACAATTACGGAGGGGCGCGTGGCAGCGGCGCGGCCGCGGCGACGGCGGCGGCGGCGGCGGCGGGCGCCGCAGCCGCCAGCAAGCCATCGGCGGCGAACGAGGCGGCGTGGCGGCGGGCGCAGCTGGAGCGCGCGCGCGTGTGCTGGCGCTGGGTGGTGACGCACGTGCAGCCCACGGCAACGCTGGAGACCACGTGGGACGTGGAGGCGCCGCTGTTCGGCCCTGGCGCGCAGGCCGCCGCCATTGAGCGCGTGCTGCTGGGCAACGGCGAGGCGCCGCCGCCGCCGCCGGCCCCGGCGCCGCCGCTGCCCGGCGCGCCGCTGGCGCCGCCGCCGGCGCCGCCGCTGCCCGGCGGCGGCACGTGGGCGGAGCGCGTGGCGCGGCTCTTCACGCTGCTGTGCCGCGCCTGCGAGCTGGAGGCCGTGCCCATCCCCGGCTACTGGAAGCACCCCGCGCTGCCGCCCGGCAGCCGCGTGCACGCGCACAACCACTGCTGGGCGGGCGTCAAGGTCAACGGGCGCTGGCGGCTGGTGGACCCTACCGCGGCGGCGCTGGCGGGCGGGCACTTCCCCTTCTTCGTGCCGCCCGACGCCTTCATCTACTCGTACTGGCCTCTGGAGGCGGCGTGGCAGCTGCTGCAGGAGCCGCTCAGCCAGGAGGTGGGAGGCCGCGGCGCGGCGCGGCGTGATATGCCGTGTTGCCGTATGTTGTGGGCAGCGGGCCGGGGCAGCGGGCTACCTGGATGCCGCGGGGCTGGTGGGAGGCAGGGGCAGGGAGAGGGGTGCAACGCAAACGGCTGACATCCACCCCATACATAGAACAGGTTCATGATGGGCACAACACGCTCCTGTTGCACATCACACGCACACGCAATACCACTACTGTACGGAATCTGAGGACGCCTGCCTGGGCTCCGGCTGCGCCGCCGTACAGGTGTGGTGGCAACTGCCGTACGCCTCCGTGGCGTTCTTCGCGGAGGGCTGCCGCCTGGGCGACGAGCGCCTGGCCGCCGTCAACGCGCTGCGCCCCATCCGGCAGGGCGGCGTGCTGCCCGCCTTCAGCTTCGCGGTGGCGGCGCCGCGGCGGCGCGGGGTGCACCTGGCGCAGCGGCTGTACGACAGCGACCGGCGGGTGGTGGCGGAGTGGCCGCCGCGGGAGCCGGGCGCGCCGGCGTACGCCTTCCAGCAGGTGCGTGTGTGTGTGCGTGCGTGTGTGTGTGTGTGTGTGTGTGTGTGTTTGGGCGTGCGTGTGTGTTTGTTGGACGCGTGGGCGTCTGCTGTGACATAGCCTTGGAGCTGTGGGGGTGTGGCAGCAAGAAAGAAGCGCGCGCGGGAGAAAGGGACTGTGGCAGCACGACCCGCGGCGCTGGTGTCCTGCTCGCCCCCTGTCAAACCCCTCACCCCACCCCACCCCCCGCCCCGCCCCGCCCCCGCGACTTGCGCCCCTCTCCCTGCAGGTGGTGGCTGGCGCTGGGGGGCAGGTGGAGGTGGCCTTCGGCGCGGACAGCCACGCCGCACAGCTGCACCAAATGTACTTCAGCCTGCCCGCGCCCGGGGAGTACGAGGTCGAGGTGAGCGGAGTGAGGGTGGACGAGTGAGAGTGGTTGCGTGTGAGAGTGAGAGCGAGAGTAAGAGTGAGAGGGTGCGACCCCATCTGGTTATAGGAGAGCATGTCATGCATAGGTTGGCATGATGGCTAGGGGCGGGGTGGGGAGTCGCGCGTGGGTCCGGGGGTCGCCTGGCGCGGGGGCGTCTCGGGATTGCAGCCGGCAGCCGTGTTCCTGTGGTTGTGCCGGCGCTGCCTGGGCGCTGCATTGCAAGACACACGCTGCTGGAGGGCCTCCTTCCATAACACACACACACACATCCTTGTGATTTTTTAACACCTACACACACACACACACACACACCGTTTCCGTTTACTAACACACACACACACACACACACACACACAGATTGCGCACATCCGCGAGCTGCCCGGCGGCGGCCTGACGCTGGCTGTGGAGGGCCTTCCCTCGCCCGGGCTGACGCTGCGGGTGGTGGAGGAGCAGCAGCTGCTGCGGGTCAAGGTGGGTGGGTGGGTGGGTGGGTGGGTGGGTGGGTGGGTGGGTGGGTGGGTGGGTGGGCGGGTGGGCGGGTGGGCGGGTGGGTGGGTGGGTGGGTGGGTTCCGGCGTGTAGCCTTCTGCTTCTGGCCTGTGAATGACATCTCGTGCTGCGCGCGCGCCCACTCACGCTCCTCGTGACACCACCACCGCCTCCACCGCCCCATCATCACCGCACGCACGCACGCACGCACACACACACACACACACACACACACACACACACACACACACACACACACACACACACACACACACACACACACACACACACCTGCTTTGTCTTGATCGCATTGCACGCACGGTCTTTGATTTGTTTGTTGTCTCCTTGTGATCTCTAACACACACACACACACACACACACACACACACACACACACGCCCTCCCCTGTCCCCTCTGTCCCCTCTGGGCCCTCAGGTGGTGCTGCCGCCCGTCCAGCCGCACGACGAGGCGGAGGACGGCATCCTGCACTCGCCCGCCGTGCTGCGCACACCGCTGCCCTTTGGCTCGCCCTACTGGTGCGTGCGTGCGTGCGTGCATGCGTGCATGCGTGCGTGCGTGCGTGTGTGTTCAAGCGCAGTAAACGTCAGCGCGCATGTGCGTGTTGCACATCGGGCATGTACGCGCGAATGTGCACGTGACGTGCGTATTTACGGTACTTCCCAACTTGGGCTTTTGGCATTAAGTAGGCCTGCCTGGAGTACCGACCAGTTGTCTACCGCACCCTCGTCTCCTCATCATAACTTCACATGCATGCAACCCCACTCTCTCTGGACCTCCGCCTTGCCTCCACCTCACCTCTCCAACTTACCACCGCTCGCACCCGCCAAACCCACCATTCCAACCACACCAACCACCGCCCACCAACCATCCAACTACCAACCACTATGAACTGCCAACCGCCAACCACCTCCATAGGTACACGGCGGGCTGCCAGCTCATTTCGCCGCCGCCACACCACCCGCTGGAGGCGGACCGCTCCGAGCCCTTCAAGCTGGTTGTGCCGGGCGCCAGCCGCGTGGGGCTCATGGCGGAGGGGCTGGAGCAGGTGTGTGTATGTGGGTGGGTGGGGGCGAGGGGGTAGTTCATTCCAGAAACCAAAGCGACCATTGCAACCCGAAGAACCAAACCCCGGAGGGGTAAACAGTCCCGTTGAGAAACAAAGTGCGACGAACATGACTGCGAGTGCGTGGGCGTAGCCATCCATGGGATGGTATGGGTCAAATGTTTTGAAGTGCCCGGGGGGCGCAGCCGTGGTTGGTGTAGTGTGTGGGGGGTGCGGGGCGGTGGGTGGGTGGGTGGGTGACCATGGGGAGTGTGATGGTTGGAGGAGGGAGCACCTCTTCGGAGGGGGTTACGCGACTGTGTGCCTGGTGCCAAGTGGCTCCCGGGGGCTCCCTTCCTCTACCTGCCGCTTGAGGCCCTTCCTCGCCTGCCCGCTTTCCTATGTGGCCCCTGCACGCACCAACCTCACGTTCAACCATACGTAGCCACGCAGCCCTAACTAAGTAACTAACCGCTTCGCCCATCAACTGACACACAGCCCATCGAGTTGGCGGCGGCGGACGACGACAGCTCCGCCTTCTTCACGTCGCTTCAGGTGCGTGCGTGCGTGCGTGCGTCCCCGACTAGCTGACTGGCTGGCTGCGGTAAATTGTCAAGTTAATGCGGTATACCGTATAATGACTTGCGCACGACTATGCACGACCCCTTCGCGCTCTGCCGCGTCCAACCACTCCAGCCCGTCTGACCCACCAGTATGGAAATGAGCTGCCCCAGCCTCCCTCTCCACCCCTGACCCCCCCTCCCCCTCCCCTTTTCCCCCGAATTTGTCAAGTGTTCCCCGTTGTCAGTACAGTGTAGGCCACGCTCTT
This sequence comes from Chlamydomonas schloesseri, assembly GCA_016834595.1. Classification (NCBI taxonomy): domain Eukaryota; kingdom Viridiplantae; phylum Chlorophyta; class Chlorophyceae; order Chlamydomonadales; family Chlamydomonadaceae; genus Chlamydomonas; species Chlamydomonas schloesseri. Next base: position 547,043 of record JAEHOD010000021.1, on the reverse strand, counting down.
CCCCTCGCCCTTTTTGCATTGTGCATGGTTTATGGGGCTCGCTGGTATTCACCACCCCTTCCCCCGACTCCCGCTCCTGCCAGGTGCCGCGCTGCTCCGCCGCAACGCTCATGGCCTACATCCACAACGACAGCCTGGGCAGCTGCGCCTGGGTGCCGCTGGTGCAGCTGGCGGTGAGAGGAGGCGGCTTGGCGGGCGGCTTGGCGGAGGGGGCCTGGGAGGGGCCCGATAAGAGGGACCCTACAGCACGTAGCGTAGAAGCGGCCCGATAGGAGAAAGGAGCGGCCTGGGAGGGGGGCCTGAGAGCGGGGTTTGGGTTGGGTAGGCCGGAACTGGGAGGAGGCTGCGCAGTAGGGCGGCAGGGCGGCTGATACAGCTAGTGCCAGGCAGGCAGATGATCCCTGGTCGCGCAGACCCGCCCGCCCGCCCTCACCGATTCACGCACTCGCAGACCCCCGCACACTCACACTTTTGCACCACGCCCGCACGTCCTTCCTCCCTCTCTCGCGCCCCCTTCACGCCCCCTTCGCACTGCGTTAGCTCACCACCACCGCACCGGTTGCAATGGTCGCTTTGGTTTCTGGAAGAAACTCCCCCCCTTCGCACCCTCCTTTACACCCTCCTCCACACCCGCACCCCCACACCCTCGCACCCCCGCAGGTCCTGCCGCAGTCGCAGCACATGGTGTTCACGCCCATCGCCATCGAGGTGCCGGAGGTGGGGAGCGACGACCCCGCAGCCCACTTCGCCCGCGACATCTTCCGGGTGCGTGGGTGTGGCGCGCACCGCTGCAAGCCGGGCCGGCAGGCAGGCAGTAGCAGGCAGGCAGTAGCAGGCAGGCAGTAGCAGGCAGGCAGTAGCGGGCAGGCCGCCGCCTTGCTGTTGGGGCAGACAGACAGTGTTGCTGCCGCTCCACAGCGTGACGGCGTTGCGCCCAGACTCACGCTGGCCATGAGGTTGCCTCACCAGAGCCAGTCAGGCGGTTTATGCTGCATGGTGTGCCCTTGTTCATGAAACGTGAATGCATGCATGTCAACGGCGAACAAATGTACGAAACATACCGGTATGGCAACAGGCGATGGACAAGAACGTGGACGGCAGCGTGTGCCGACGCGAGATCCTGGCGGCGTTCCGTCGCAACCGGCAGCATGCCGACATCCTCAAGTGCCCGGCGCGCATCCGCCAGGACGACGGCACCTTTGAGCGCTTCGTGGACGTGTTCATGCAGGTGGGTGGGTGGGTGGGTGATGTGGGGAAGGGGGGAGGGGGCGGGAGGGGGTGGGCGGACTTGGGCGTATGGACGGTCTTGGGTGCGGGTACGTGTGAGGAAGGGCATTGAAGGTGAGGGGTATGGGGTATTGGCGGCGTATGGGGTATTGGATTTGAGGTGTGGGCATGTGGGCGTGGGTCGGGAAAGGCGGGCTTGGCTTTCCATCATTCCCCTCCCCCCTGGCCCTTTTGCACCTCGCAACCAAACGCCGCAACAACCCCCACAACCAGGCAAGCTTTGACCAAAGACGATTATGATGACGTTTTAAACACATACACACACACATACACACACACACACACACACACACACACACACACACACACACACAGATCGACACGTCCAAGCTGGGCACCTTCACCTTCAACGAGCTGGCCTTCTACATGGGCGTGCTGCCCACCGGCCACTACCAGTACAGCGACGAGGAGGACGACGAGGACTTTGACAGCGGCGACGACGAGGAGGGCGGCGAGGGGCACGATGAGGAGCTGGACGCGGAGCTGGACGCGCCCGACGACGAGGGAGAGGGGGAGTTGGGAGGCGAGGGGGGGCCGAGCGGCGGCAACTCGGCGGGGGGCGGCGGGGAGCCGGAAGGGGCGTGAGGCGTCGCGGAGGTGGGGTGGGGCATGGCGAGTTGGCGAGTAGGTGACAGGAGGAGGTGCGTATCGGGTTGCGTAACATAGTATCGTTCATAGCCAAAAGTCCACGGGGAATTCGGTGAGGAAATGTTCGTTGAGTGAGGCTGAGGTGAAGCCCGTTCGTCGACACGCGGTCGGGCGCTCGGTCATTTTCGATTTCCGGCCAGAATCTTCACATGTAATTGTAGCCGCGAAGACAATACTTTGAACTTTGTCGGGAACGCCTTTGACCCAAAGCCCCATTGAGAAACCGTTTCCAGAGAACGACATCATCACTACGACTATAATCTAGCGACTGTGCACCTGCCTGCTATCGCTATTAACTGTGTAGCAGCATATACTGTAAGACCCATAGCAACTGTAAAACACGTTTGGGTGTCACATAATGGCGGGCATGTCCGCGCCTGACAGTGCTGGAGACCGCGCGCTAAGTGAGGCAGATGAACAAGAAACGACACCTGAGGTGCGTTTGATATTAGTATGGGTTAGCAGAAAAACAAGGGCGACCCTAAGTGGGGGGACCAGCTTTTCCCAGCGCAGCTCTTATGTTTTGCGGTACTGGGTCTCGCTTGAGGGATAGCCAGCTACTGCATGTGAATGTTGATGCATTGCTGAGCATTTTTGTGCGCTTGACAGAAACTGCCAATGGCCGTATGGCATGTCTGTTGCACCTGACAGCGCTCCCAATCAAAGTTAGCACAGCATGTGTTTAATGCCATATATCTCACCACTGTGCATTGGTTGAGCTCTGCTGAACTATCCATGAAACTTGGGCAGCGACATGTTGACGCATGCAGGCGACCAGGCGACGCGAACTGCTTAAGCGGCTCGCCAGCCTGCGGGCTGTGGGCAGTGAGGCGGAGCTGGCGGCCGCTGCGGCTACTGTGGATCAGGTGGGTGGCAAGGCCTTGGTAGGACTGGTGGGAGAAAGGCACCGAAAGGATTGCGGACACGCACGGCCTTACCCAAATAGCAATGATGAGTGGCGGCACCTTCGGCTCCAGTCCGCAGGCAGACGTGGAAAGCGCACCGGCATGAGCTCACGGAAGCGACAGTACCCGGCATAGCGGCCACACGTCCTGCTTGTTTCACACAATCGCCTACCTACATGTCTTTCCGCAGGCATCCAAGCCCAGCAGCAGGCGCCCGGGTTGCAGCAGCAACCAGGGCAGCAGCTGCAGCAGCCCGTGTGGCGGAGGCCTGCTCCCCCGCCGCGGCAGCCCACACCAGCAACAGCAGCCGCAGTCGCCGCAGTCGCCCTACCGAGTGGGGTACCCAGACCTCTCCGCCTATCACGAGTTCAATGCACGGCCCCCGGGAGTCAAGGGCCCGATGCCGTGCGCAAGCGCCGCCGGCGGCAGCAGCACCAGCAGCTTCACCAGCACCAGCAGCAGAGCCGGTCGGCCCGGGCTGGCGAGCGGCGGGCACGGCAGTAGCAACAGCAAGCCGTCGTCGTTACCTGCGGCGGCGGCGGCAGCAGCCGGCGCCGCCATACGCAGTGCGCCGGCCTCGCCTGCCGGCGGCTCGTCGTCGCGGCGCCCGCTGCTGCAGCTGTCGCCTAAGCCGTATGCGTCGTCCTTCACTCTGACGTACGCGGCCTCCCCCCAGGGCCCGGCGGCCGCCTCAGCTACAGCGTCGCCCACCAGATCATTGGAGGCGGCTAGCGGCGCAGGCCGAGACCGCCGGTGTGACAGCCCATGCATGAGCGTCAGCAGCAGCTGCGGCGGCGACGGCGGCGGCGGCGGCGGCATGGGGCGCGGCGGCGGCCCGGACGACCGCAGCAACGCGCGGGGGCGCCGGCAGCAGCAGCAGCAGCGTCAGGGGCTCATGCCGCGTATCGACACGGCGTACGACAAGGTGCACGTGCTGTACCGCCCGCGCACGGGGCCGCAGCCCACGTGGCCGTCCGGTCCGTACCAGCCCCAGTCCCAGCCGCAGCCCCAGCAGCTGCAGCCCCGGGCAGACCGTCACCCGGACCGGGAGGAGGGGAAGGAGGAGGAGGTGGCGGTGGCGGGTTAAAGGCACAGGGAAGGAAAAGACAAGCGGCCCACGGACCGGGGCAAGCGATGGCAGGGGTGCGAGCGGGTGCGGGAGCGGCAGCGAGAGCACCTCGCCAGCCAGCCGGCGGCGCCAGCCGGGATCCGCCGGCCGGCAGCAGGAGTGGCGCCGGGGCTGTTGGAGGTGGCAGCTGAGCGGGGGGGGGGGCTGCCAACGGCGGCATGCCGTTGAGTTGGCTGGCGGCGGCGGCAGCGGGCGGCATACCTGTGTGGATGAGGCATGCCTTCGACGTGCGGGCGGAGCTGCTGCTGCTGCTGCTGCTGCTGCTGCTGCTGCTGCTGCTGCTGCTGCTGCTACTGCTGCTGCTGCTGCCGGCGCCTGCGCCACCACCATTAGCTCCTCCGGCGGGGCGAATGGCGGCACGCAGCAGCAGCAGCAGCAGCAGCAGCAGCAGCAGCAGCAGCAGCAGCAGCAGCAGCAGCAGCAGCAGCAGCAGCAGCAGCAGCAGCAGCAGCAGCAGCAGTGGCCCCACGCGGCAGTGCCCAGCAGCCGCCTTCAGCGGCACGGCAGCGTCCTGCTGGTGCGGCGGCAGCGGCGGCGGCCTGCTGGTGGTGGGGGTGCGGCGGCGGCGGCGGCCTCGCCTGGCGGCACGCCCTCGTCCCGGTCCTCGTCCCGGTCCTCGTCGCTGCTGCTCGCTGCGTTTGCTGGAGGCCGGGGGGCGGGGGCAGCCGCCAGCCCCCGTCGCGTGTACACCAACTTGCAGCGGTCCTTGCCCTGGCCCTCACCGCCGCCCCACGCCGCCGCCCCTGGCCTCTTCACCTTCGGCGGGAGGAGCTGCAGGAGCGCAGCCGGAGCCGGCGTCAGGAGCATCGGCGGCTCGGGGCAGCGGCGGCGGAGACGGGGGCGACAGCAGGGAAGACTCACAGCTAGAGGATCATGGGGGATGTAGGAATGGTGCGGCGACGGCACACGATGGGTGCGTTGCAGGAGTGACGAGTGGGAATAGCTAGGGGCCGTGGAGCGGTGTGGTATTCCGACGCGAACTGCGAACTGCCATGCTCGCGGTGCCGGGTCCCGTGTCCGTGTGTTACGTTTCCTTGTGCATGGCTCGGGATGCCGATTCCAGGCACTCAGTGCAGCGCTCGTATCCTCCATCTTGTGCAAAGAAATGTGCCCCAAATTGGCCACCCCCCCAGAAGGGTTTTTGGGTTGATTTGGTTTTTGGATTCTTTTGCCTCGAGGGGTGCCGACACGCAAATTTCTTCCCGAAGGGGGGGTGGGGGGGTAGCCATCCATAGGATGGTGTTTATCAAATGGTTGTGAAGTGCCGATGGGCGGAGCCCCCCCAAACGGTATATAATGGCCATTTTTGGGGCTCCCGGGGCGTGCCTCATGAAAGATGGGATTTTGACCCCATCTTTTGCCGGCTGCGATACGAGCACTGCCAGGCAGCTCTCGACCGGGTCTTAATTGCGGTCTTAATGCCTTATTACATTACAGACCCCCGCTAAACTGCGTCCATGTAAATCATCACCGCGGCCTTGAATGCCATTCCGTGCCTGCACCCCAGCCCCGTCATGTCTCCTCTCCTTCTTGCTATGGCCGTTGTACCAGCCCTCCTGAAATCCACAGGGGTGAAGAGTTTTGAGGAATCCTTGCGCAGCTTGGCCGCGCTCTTGTTGGTTCGTAGCGACATTTTTACAATCCACGCTACATGATCGTATAATGTGTTTGCTCAGCCAGGACCCGCCCCATGCACCCGAGCGCAATGAGCTTGCCGCACACGCACTGGGGCAGACGCCGCTCGGCTCTCACGTGTAACCGCCCCATATCACATTCTCCACCACCATCGTATTCTCTGCAAGCACATTGGTGGTCCGGCAGTCACAGCCAAGCACAACATGAAGTAGGCCACAGCCAAGCACAACAGCGATGCATGCGCGGCAAAAGGCGCACGACCATCACCACCACCACCACCACCACCACCACCACTACGAAGCAAGCCCAACCCCGCCCCTGACCGCCCCGGCCCAGCAGCGGGGGGGCCCGCCCGCATCTTCCACACGAAGATCTCCCCAGTCAGTCACACCTGTCGACAACCCCAGCGCGGCTGCTCATGTGGATGCTGCCCCCCCCCCCACACCCAACCATTTGATAAACACCATCCGATGGATGGCTACCCCCCCCACACACACACACACGTGTGGCCCTCAGCGCCGCTGGGCGCCGCCAGCCGCCGCGGGCGCGCCGCCGCCGGGCCGCGGCGGGCCGCCGGCCTGCTGGCCCTCGGGCGCATTGGCCTTCATCACCATGTTGAAGACCATCAAGCCTCCTGTAATGACAACAACAAAAACAGAAACAGCAATACGAGTACCGTAGCAGCAAGGAGCTAGGCGGTAAGCACAAAGCAGTAGACATGGCGGTGGCGACGGGTGGAAAGAAACCGCAACCTGACGTTCCGCAACGGCCTGCTCGTATCCGGTACGCGCCGCCAACCTTCCCAATCACTCCAGCCGTAAGGATGCATCCTGACGACAAGGACCCATTCCTGCTGCAAAACCACGCGCATTGTAACCCCCTTTTTGTGTGCGTGCAACACTGCAGCATAAGCCGCGAGAGCGACCGCCCGCCGATCACATCACATGACACGCACCTGCCAGCACGAACATCCAGTTCTTCTGCAGCCACGTGCGCTCGTCCTTGGGCGGCGGGGCGCCCTTGCGCGCGCCCTGTACGGTACGGCAACAGGTGTACGGCAACAGGTGTACGGCAACGCCCGGTACCAGACGGACGGGCAGGGGCAGGCAGAGGCGTGGGTTTGGGGGAGTTGGGGAGGGCAGGCTGGCACGGAGGACGAGTCGGCACACGTGCACTGCTCTCGCATGCGTGGCGCGGCGTGGCTGCTGCCCCGGAGCATGGTATATGCTGCAAGCGCCTACCAAGCATGTCATGATTCCCATGATTGAAGTTTACCGCGTCCCCCGGAATACCCCCCGGATGCATTGGGTTTGGTTTAGTTTGGGCTGGTAATCACACCCCCGCAATGGCCGCTTGCGATGGTTGCTTCGGCTTCTGGAATGAGCTACCCCCGCCCCCCGCCCCTCCTGCACCCACCTGGGCCTGCACGGGCGCGCGCGGCTTGGCGTTGGGGTCCAGTGAGCCGCTGGCGCTCAGCTCGGCGTCGATATTGACGTCTGTGCGGTGTGCGGTGTGGTGTTGATGCTTGTGACACCAGCTGGTAAACATAGGAAAGATGTTGATGACTAGGACGAACAAAAACACCCACACCGCAACACGGTAAGTAGGAGGGCTACGGTAGGTGTGGACCCATGTCGGCGTGGCCCTGCCCCCCGGACACACACGGCGTCGAGGCGCAGCCACCTGGTGCCGGTGGCCGCACCCAGCCGCCTGCCACGGCTGCGTGCCGACCGCCATTCTCCCCCCCAACGTTGCAACGTCTGTTCTACGTCTACCTAGTCATTAACTTAAATGCATGGAACCCCCAATGCAGCTGAGCTCCCTTACCACCACCACACCGCACTCCACCAGCCCAGCCCCCGGCCCCCGAGCCCCTCCGAGCCCCTCCCAGGCCCCCGCCCCCCGCGCACCCAGCCCCACCCCCCAGCCCCCTCAGCCAACCCAGCGCCCTCACCCGCCAACCCAGCCCCCTCACCCGCCAACCCAGCGCCCTCACCCGCAAACTCCCCCACGAACTCGGGCACCAGCAGCGCTGGCCCGGGGCGCGGCAGGACCACGCGCACGGGCAGGCTGGCGGGGCGCGTGCCCACGCCCTCCTCCGAAGATGAAGACGAGGAGGAGGTGGCGGAGGGAGGCGAAACGGCGCCGCCGGCGACGCGCTTGGCGCAGTCAGAGATGGCGTAGTTGAAGGACAGCAGCTGGCCGCTGCGGTCGGCAGCCAGCTCGGCCTGTGGGCGGTGGCGGTGGCGGTGGCGGCGGCGGTGGTGGTGATGGTGTGTTACGTTGGAGGGCACAAGGAGGCAAAGCAATAAAAAGACCGTGTACGCGGTGCGGTGACAGATACGGTCGCGAGTTGCGTGGCGGTGCGCTGTGCACAGAGGCTGAGAGTGCTCGCATGATGGGGGAGGGTTTGAGAAACGCCTACGCCTGCAAACTGCCCCCCCCCCTTGGTTTCTGGAATGAACTACCCCCCACCGCCCCCGCCTGGCCCCCCCCCCCTTTGCCTCCTCCATTCTATCTTCTCTCTGTGTCTCCCTCCGCCTCCAACCACCACCACCCCCTACACCCCTGCGGCCCCCACCCCCACCACTGTCTCCACCTCCCTCGTCATTAATTAAACATGCATGGCACCCACCACCCTGCGACCCCGCCCCCACCGCCTCCCCCTCCGCCACACCGCCCCAACCGCCACCGCACCGCCCACCTTCTCAAACAGCTTCTCTCCCAGCAGGCACGCGGCCGGCACCGAGGTCAGCAGCTCCGACTCCGACTTGCCGCCGCCCTTGACACGCACCACGTACAACCTGGAGGTGGCCATTGCAGGAGGCGGAGGTGGCGGCGGCGGCGGCGGCGGCGGCAGGTGACGCGGCGTGACGTGGAGCAAGTGAGAGAAGTTGGCATGGGTGTAGTAGAAGTGTGTGAGCTGGCACAGCTCATCACCAATGCGCAGTGAGAGATGAGAGCGGCGCTGTCCAGCTGCATTGCTCCGGCACGCCTGACATGATGATTGTGACACGGGCCCAGACGCTGTCACGCACGCCTGCCACACAGCCCCCTGCCCCCAGCCACGTGCGCACCACGCCTGCAAACCCGCGCACTCTGTCGCCCCCCAAGTACCGCCGCGCCGGGTATTCCCCCCCCTGCCCCCTCCCGCCACAAACAGGTACAGCCCCCACCCCCCCGTGTGCTGGACTCCCAGCCTCCCCAACCTCCTCGCCCCCAGTACCCAGCCTACAGTACCCGTGCCTCCCACCTCCCGTGTGGCCCCTCTTCTTCTGTTGGCCACCCCCACGCCCCACCCGTTGGACTGGGCGGCCTTCTCCAGCTGGGCCAGCTCCGTGTCCGACAGCGCCGGGCGCTCCCAGTTCACAACCATGTCCTGCGAGGGACAGAGGGGCGGGGGGGGGAGCAAACGTCGGCAGGTCCAGCGAGAGATGGCGCCAGAACCGGCGTCTTTCGCTGTTCGCTCCACCTAATTGCTCTGATATGAATTGAGGCACTGGATCTGTACTTGCCGAGAGCACGTCGCCGACCACCTTGCCCGCGCCTTGCCAGGTTGCGCCACCATCTAGCGAGTGCTCCACGCTCACAGAGGCAGAGGCGACGCTAAGGATAGCAGCTAGCAAGCCTAAATATGCCCGTGTTCGGCCCATTGCCTATCACTGCACTTGTAGATGTCCTTCTGCTTCGGTCGTCGCTTGCACAGTTTGTGAAACCGCGGTGGGCGAGAATGGCTTCAGGTCATGTATTAAAGAAATGAGCAACAATTGTAACCTGGTTACGCTAAGCAAGCGACCCGGGCTGGCTCGGTCGCTGCATTGTGTTTCGTGCCTTCCTCGCGCCCCATAGAAGCCTTGCGCCCAGCCTTGCGGCATGCTTGCCTTACGTCATATGTGCCCTATGTCACGAAACATTAATATCAGAAGTCTCCGAATTTCCGTCGCATGGTTGCCTCCGTTGCCATCCTAACGCGAGAACGCCGCAAGACATGGGATGTCGACATCGGGGCATCACGCTTTCTAACGAGAGAACTACAGCACTGGCGTCTTAGCTGCGGTGACCATCCAACAAGTGTTTCGCTGTGTCAGGGAAAAGGGGCTGAGCCCCTCCACAGTCTGAGGCTTAACTACCTCATCGCCCGGACATAGCCGGGGTCGGTCTGAACAGGCACCGAGCCAAACCTAGGTGCCCAACAGTCGCGGCACCACAGCAGGAGCCAGCCAACACGCAGTGCAGGATTCAACAGCAGCCGCACTACTTGTCGTACCACAGCTGCCTACAACACCACAGGCCTTGCTTGCCCCACTGCGGACCGCTACCTAGACACCAGTCAGCTCCTCAGCCAAAACAATAATTACCTTCCCAAGCTTTCGGGCCTCGTTATCTCCTGGTGCCTCCTGCAGTTGGCGTTCGTTGTTGCCGGCCTCAACTCACCGTACAAAACCCATGTAAAGGCAGTAGGCACGCGCCCGCTTGCTGCTCAGCCCATCGCCTCCGTCATACCGCATGAATTACATCGTCTATCCTCCCATCTCGCATTGTCCGTTGCAGTCAGCATGCGGTTGCGCGAACCGCCGGCTTACGTTGTATATCACGATGTGCTCAGCCCAGCGCACTCCTCGCTGTGCCCGCCCTCGCGCCAGTGCGCCAGCTGGCACGCGCCGCAGCAGTACCGCACCGCCTTGCACCGGGCGCACAGCTTGCCGCCGCCCGGCGGGAGCAGCGCGCTGGGGCCGTCCAGGCTGCGGCAGTCGGGGTTGCCGCACAAGCCTGACACAGCCCCGCAGCTCTCATCCGCATTTCCGCCGCTACTGCCGCCGCCAGGGCCAGCGGCCGGCGCGGCTGCTACAGCCGCCGTCATCCCTAGCCGCCGCTGCACCTCCAGCGGCGGCAGTAGCCAGGAGCTCCTCTGCAGCTCGTCCGCAAACCAACTGCTGCGCACGACGGCTGCACGCAGCGCAGCCCATGCAGCCGCGGCGGCACCACTGCTGGTCGAGGGCTGTTGCTGCTGCTGCTGGCCTTGAGGCTGCTGCTGCTGCTGCCTGGCGTCGGACGGGAGTGAGCCCGACCTCAGCCCTGCCCTGCAGCACTCGGCGAGCTCGGGCCAGCCACGCCGCGCCGCCAGCTGCTCGAGCGCTGACATGCCGGGTACCCACGCCGCCACCGCTGAAGCCCGGCCGCTTCCACTGTCGCCGCCCGCTGCTCCCCCCGCGGCGGCCGCTGCTGCCGGCTTTCTCCTCACAGCTTTGGCGCCGCCGCTGGCAGCAGCCGCCGTGGACGGGGCGGGTTTGCCGCCAGCAGCGTTCGTGTCAGATGCTGGGCCTTCGGGCTGCTGCAACGCCCACAGCAAGGCAAAGAACCGAAGCAGGATCTCCTGATAGTACCCCACAAATGCCTCGCTGGCTGCTGCCGCCACCGGCCCCACATAGCTGTGTAGCAGTGCCTCCTCCAGCTCCCTCAAGCGCAGGCGGCGGATGAGCGAGGCCCACGACCGGCTGCACTGCTGCTGCTGCTGCTGCTGCTGCAATTGCGTTTGCTGCTGCTGCGGCGGCCCTGCGGCAACCGCCGCCGCCGCTGCCTCCGCTGCCTCCACTGGGCCTGCGGGTGCCAATGACGACGGCCCAGACACCGGCCCAGCCGCCCCACCACAGCCGCGCGCTGCCGCCTGCTCCTCTAGCGACAGTGCGGCAGTAGCACCTGTTGCGGCTACTGCCTGTGCTAGCAGCGCGGACAGATGCCACAACTGCGATGTCACGAGGACACGAATGCTGTCCTCGGCCTTGGGCTCGACGCCCGGGAATCCAAGCCCACGAGACTCATTCGCTGCGCCGCGCGCCAGCCCTGTGCCCAACTGCTGCGTCGCCAGGCTGGCTAGCAGCCGCCGCCGCTCCCACACAGCTGCTATTGCAGCCGTGGAGCCATCAGCTGCGGTGCTGCTGCTGCTGCTGGGCCTGTGCGGCTGCTGCTGCTGCTGCTGGCCTTCCTCGACCGCACATGTGAGCTCCCGAAGTAGAACCCAGCAGGTCGTCCACACCAGGCCACAGCAGTCATTGCGCCTCAGTCTGTCGCTCACCGGCGACTCCAACCACTCACCGACAGCAACGAAGCGAGCGCTTGCGCCCACAGTCGCCACCAACCCCACCGCCTCGGCCAGGGGGGCGTGCGCCAGCAGCGCAGGCCATTTGCCGGATATGTGCAGCCTACCAAAGAGGCCGCACAGCATTATACTGGATCTCGCCCAGTCCCTGCCGCTGCCTTGCCGCAGCCCGCGCTCTACTGCCGGCAGCAGCCCTGCGTCCAGCGCGCAGCGCATGCTGTAGCTAAGCTCATCGGTTGGCGCGGTGGCGTGTCCGGATGCTACAGCCTCCACTGGCAGCAGCACCTGCTGCTGATCCTGCTGCGGCGGTGGCGCCCCCACAGTGGCGATGGCAGCTGTGGCTGTAGCAGCAGCAGCAGCAGCAGCAGGTGCCGCCAGCCGTAACTCCAGCAGCTGCCGGACCGCTGGCGGCGCCGCATCCACATTGCCCGCCGCCAGCTCTGCAAGCACAGCCGCCCACAGCGCCGGCAGCCGCGGCGCCGCCTGGCGCGGCGGCAGCTGCAGCAGCAGGTTGGTCAGCAGCACCAAGGAGCCGTCCCGCAGGCGGCGGTTGCTGCGGGTGTCGTGGCGGGTGGCGGCCTCTCGGTACGTGGGCAGGCAGGCAGCGAGGAGGTCGAACACGCCTGCGCGCGGCAGCCGACTGCTGCTGTGGCGACTGCCGCTTGCAGGTGCCCGCTGCTCTTGTGGCTGAGGCTGCCGCGGCTGCTGCTGCAGTGGCTGCTGCTCTTGTGACTGCTGCTGCTGCGGCTGCTGCTGCAGTGGCGGCTGCTGCAGTGGCGGCTGCTGCACTGGCGGCTGCTGCACTGGCGGCTGCTGCGGTTGCTGCTGTGGCTGCGCCGCTGCCTGCTCCTCCTGCGGCTCAGCCACTGCCGCCGCCGCCGCCGCCACTGCCTTCGCCTCCTCCGCCTGCAACAGAGCCCAGGGCCCTCCGCTGAAGGCTGACAGCATTACCTCCACATACGCCAGGGCTGCGGCGGGATTGGCGTCAGTGGGTTTGCGGTAGCTGTCGGACTGGTCACCAAGGCGCAGCGGGCGCGCCAGGCCGGCGGGCAGCCGCCGCAGCGCCAAGGACGGCTGCGGCTGCAGGGCGGCGGCCGCCGCCGCCTGGCCCCCCGCCGGAGCGCTGCATGTGCCGCCGCTACCGCCGCGGCTGCTGCTGCTGCTGCTAGTGCCCCGGCCAGGCTTGGGAGCCCTGATGCCGTCGCGGGCTGCGGCGAGGAGCCAAGCACTGCAGCACTGCAGCGCGGGGCCGCACAGCGCCGCGACCAGGGAGGCGTCCACGGGGCCGCCACCATTGCCGCCGGGGCCCATGGACACACTCTGCGGCACCAGCAGCACATGCAGCACCCGACACAGGTTGCTCGCCAGCGCCGTGGTCGCCTTCGCGCCCGTCTCGTCATCCGCCGCTGTCGCCTGCGCCGCCACACGCAGCAAGGCCGCCGCCGTGTGCTCCAGGACTGCGCTGGAGGCGAGTGCGACGAAGAGCTCCTGCCTCAGGCCGGTGCTCGCGGGGCCCACTCCCTCGGCGTCATGCAACGTCCAATCGATCATGAAGGAAAGCACACTAAGGCAGTCCTCAAGGCGGGTGGATTGCCACTTGCCGCGCCCGCCGCCGGGACTGGCCACGCCGCCTGCTGCAGCAGCTGCTGCCGCGGTGGAGGAGGACGTAGCATCCGCGGAGGAGGAGGCGGGGGAGGCGCCGGCACTGCCGCTGCCAGGCCCCTCACCTGCAGCCGCCGCCGCACCTCTGCTGCCCGCACCGCCGCCGGTCGCAATGCGCGCATACACGGCCAACAGGTCGCCCCTGAGCAGTGCGGCCGTCACCTGACGCGCCTTCACAACGTGCAGCTCCCAACAACTAGCGGCCGACAACAGCCCCGGGTCTCGTGAGGTTGTGAGTGGCAGGGTCATTAGCAGGTCGGCTGTGGTGTGAAACAGCTCTCCAGCTGCTTCGAGGTGCGGGTTGGCCGCGAAAACTCGCGCGGCCCAGCCGTGTGCTGCGACCAGTCCCGCGAGGATCGCGGCGTCGATCCGCAGCTCGGCCGCCGGGCAGGCAGCGATGGCTGCTCTGAGCTCTCGCTTTGCAGCCGCGATTGCGGCCGCCTCGAGCTGCGGCGGCAGCGGCAGTGGCAGGCCCGCGACCGCTGCGAGCGCCACCCGCGCGCGCGCCACCCCGGCCGACCGCCGCGCTTGCGAGCCGGCGCGCGAGGCGGCCTGCTGCCTGATGGTGCTGCCGCCGCTGTGATGAGGCATGTTTGCTTGTCCGCGCGCAGTACTCACTGTTTGGCGTGTGTATCAGGGTCTTGTGAAGGCAGGGAAGTAAGGCTTTCTGGCGAACTGGAATTGTGGTCGGCCTGGCTTCTGGGACCATGCAGCCACGCATGCCCCGTGGGTTGCAGGGCTACTACGGTACTGTCATGCGGTACATCCCCAACACTCTCGACCCCCCACTTCACAACCATTTGATAAACACCATCCTATGTATGGCTACCCCCCCCCCCCCCCGCCCACGCATACCCCATTCCCCCACCCATCCTCTCCAGCGCTGCTGCTGCTGCTGCTGCTGCTGCTCCTGCCCACGCACTTTCGTCCACGCATGCATTTTCATAGTTCTTTCCCTGACACAGGGGAACACTTGTCATAGTTCCACGTTCAGTTCATAGTGGGCGACGTAGGCGGAGCGGTCGCGCGAACTGTGTTGAAGCAAGGTGCGACAGGTGGCAGCCGTGCATGTCCCGAGGTATGAATGTCCGCCGCCCACTCCCCGCCCCACCCTGAAGACCCGTCGGTGGCGCAAGCAAGGGAACAGGTGTGCGGCGTCCCTGGAGTGTCTCAAGATCACCCTTAAGACCCCTAAAAGGCCTTGGAGCCCGCCGCCCGGTGTGTGTATATGTGTGTGTGTGTGTGTGTGTGTGTGCGTGTGTGTGTGTAGCCGCAAGTAGTGCCCGCGGTACTCGGTAGTGTGTGCGAATGCCACCAGCACCTACGTACCCGCATGCGCACAGCCCACACTTCTTGCATCCAGCCACCGCAGCTCTCTCGCTCTCTGTGCCCGCTATTCCCGCACACGGCGGTGCACCCACCACGTCGTCCTCCTCCTGCTCCGCTGCCGCTTGCCGCCTGCCGCCTCCACAACGCGGCACCACTCTGGACGGCGGCGCGGCTTCAGCAAACTCCGCCCCGCCCCCCCAAAGCAACCACGGCTTGCCTGCTGGATGGTCCGCTCGGTCCTCGCGCATGAGTCCTCTCAGCCCATGAACAACGATACCACACATGTGCACAGCAAGTAAGCTTCACCCCAAGAAGCAGATGAATCTAGGACGCCGTCCCAATCAGGCCTTTCGACAGATGCCGCCCCCTCCTCCTGAACCCTTCCGCTCGAACCAACAGCCGCCGCCTGCGCCGCCCTCCAACACTGCCGCTGCGCATGTCGACCCCCGAGCCAGCAGCCACCCTCACCCTCACCCACAAAATCAGCTCTATCTTGGCCGCAAGGCAATGATCGCGGATGCCGTTACGGCCTTCGCGCGGCAGCGCGGCAGTACGGTAGTACGACATGCATCCGTGCACCTGTAACTCTTCACTCAAAAACGGTTGGGCCAACGAAGCTAGCTAGGCAAGGTGGCACGCCAGCACCGGCATGCCATCAACTTCTGGACTACCTTGCTCTGCGCATTTGCATTTTTTGCAGCATTTCCGTGACACTGGTGCACACGCGCAGCTCAGTAACTCCGAGCGATTGCGGGGATTCCTCTCCGTGTCCGTTTACTAACACGCAGCTCAGGCTGCCGCTCTGCGTCGCACGGCACAGCTGACGCCACCACTGCGACGCCACTGCAGACACGAATGGTCGCCAGCCCGCCGCCACATACCGGTACAAACTTTGGTCCGCGCACATGCGTACATGAATATAAAACACACTCGGTGATGGACACCGCCTGTAGTTTCGGGCGTCTCCCTGAGGCCTCACGCAGTGTACAGCCCAGTGCGAAGAAACCCCGACCACCAGCCTGCTGGTTGCTGTCGATCGACCGGCACCTGGCAACAAATGCAAGCCGTCACTATGTCCGTGAACCCCTTCGAATACAGCATCAAGAAACATACACACGCGCATGCAATAGCGTAGCGTGCCTATGCTGTGTGCGGCAAAGCGCATTGTTTGGGCCGCAAGGCCCAGCCCCCAAGCTTTTGAGTATCCTCGTACTAGTTAGTAACCGCAAGCTCAGGCACTCAAATTCACACAGTCAGGCCTCTTCCGTCGCAGCCCCCGAAACATGAAAAGTGGTCCTGGATAAAGCACGATGCAGGCGCGTGCACCGCTGCTCGACATACGTTGATCAAACCTATCCGTTGAATCTCTAGCCATTTGTGTGTGTGTGAATGCCGACCTTACGCTATTCTGTGCACACTCCTGCAGGCCGGCAAAGGAAGCGCCTCTTCGGCCAGCAAAAGAAGCGCCCCAATCCGCCGCCTCCAGTAGCAGCCGTGCTTGCTTGCTTATTGAAGCCACCGGCAGCATTTGTCCGTCCGTGCCTTCCACACTCTCACACGCCAGACGCCCATACTCCAGCCCATTCTCCGTTGTGACCAGCCGGCCCCTGCCCTTTGCTACCGCGGCGTGCTGACTGTAGCACCCTCGGGAATAGCTTATAATGTTACTCATTCGTTGCGAGCCGTTGGTGTTCTCCCTCCCTCCTAATGTATGTGGGGCAGCAGCTCGCCTCTGTCCCTGCTGCACGCCTATGCACCCTGTGAAGGGGCCTGCTCGCTCGCGGTCGCCAAGCGCCAGCACCGCGCCTGCTGGTGCCCTGGTCCTGCTCATCGCTGGCATTTGGCCGCGCGGCCGACCCACCAATTGACCAATCAATCAACCAACTAATCTGGGAGCGCTGCGGTCCTGCTGCTGCAGTTGTTGCATGGGCCGACACCAGCCCGCTCGCAGCAGCTGCGGGTAGGTCTTCACCTACCGCTGCGCACGCCACGTATCATCATGCTCTCGCTAGCAGCTGCTGCTCACACACATAACTGCGCTGCGCACAGTCGGCTTCTCATCGGCCCCTCAGCCGCAGCCGCGGCTCAAAACTCAAAAGTGCTCGTTGGTAAGGTTGCGCTTGAAGCTGGGGCCGCCCAGCAGCTGCCCGAAGTGCGCCGCGGCTCGCGGCGCGGCGGCGGCGGCGGCGGCCTCCTTGCGCCGCCGCCACGCCGCCACCACGTCGCGGCCGGGGCTGTCGCGCAGCAGGCTCACCTCCACGCGCCCGTACAGCTTGAGCTTGCGGATGCTCAGCCGCACCTGTGTGTGTGTGTGTGTGTGTGTGTGTGTGTGTGTTAGAGATCAAAAGGGAGAGAACAGCAGACAGAGGGGAATGTGTGTGTGTGTGTGCGCGCGCATGTGTTGTTGCAAGTTTATAGGATGGTGGTGACGATGCGACATCGAGGAGAGGTGAGGAATGAGAGACCAGGGCGTGCAGCAACCTCCACATGAGCACCTCCTTTTTTGTTGTCCTTTCTTCACAGGAGATAGATGCGCGCCACAAACCAGTTCGACCGTAGAGACTGCGTCAGGCATGTGCCGCGACTGCCCAGCCGACTGCCCGCATTCAGACCCCCTCCTTTAGCCTGCTTTATTTTAGACGCCTGCCCGACTGCCCGCCTGGCCCCTGCCATCCCTCAGCCGCACACATACTGACACACACACCTGCTGTTGCGCGTTCTCGTCGCCTGCCAGGATGCGCAGCCGCCGCCACACCACCTGTCCGTCGTCAGCGGGCGCAACGCAGCAGGCAGGCAGGCAGGCAGGTGCCGTGGCATGATGAAAGCAAAATGTGAGGTGCCGCCAGAGCCCCCAACACCCGGCCCCTCCCTGGGGGTGTGCCCGCCCGCATGCCTGCTCCTCTTCCCTTACCTCTCCTCACCCTGCCCCGCTCTGCCCCACTCTGCCCCGCCCTGCCTCCATTTCCCGCCCTGCCCCGCCCCGCCCCGCCCTCCACCGCTACCGCCCACCCACCCCGCCCGGACCCACCTGCTTGCTGTGCGCCGGGTCCACCGTCACGCAGTACTCGGTGTGCTGCTGGCAGCTGTTGTCGGCGGTGCGCAGCGGCGTGAACGGCTCGTCGTCGCCCGGGCTCACGTGCGTGGACATGCCCTGTGTACATAATGCCGTACGTAGTGCGTCGTACGGGTGTTTAGTACATGTGTAGTGCGGTTGTAGTACGCCGTACGGCAGGAGCGGGGGGGTGTGTGGGCAGTGCGGGCGTCGAGGGCGCTAGCAGGACATGAGGGAACAAGCGGCGATGTTTTCCTCTCGGGGGTCACAGGCCATGCATGGGTGGGGGCTGGGGCTAGGGAGAAGGCCACGGACCACGGGGCAGGCACGGATGTGGTGGTTGCAAGCCCCGCCGGCGAGGTGGGACGAGCGCATGCACGCACGGACGTGATCGCATGCGCGTCACGTGGTCACACGCACACAATGGTCACGTGCACCGCACCTTCATTTGGAACCAGCTGGAGTCGCTGATGCCATAGGGGAACATGTGGGCCTGTGTGTGCGGTTGGTGGGCGGTTGGTGTGCGGTTGGTGGGCGGTTGGGAGCTCGTGTGTTGGCACCCAGATGGGGCGGATGTTAAGCAGCGGAATAAAGGGCTGCTGGCGGCGAGCACATGCACACACACGCGAGTTCCCGCTCTGCGCGCACGCCGGCCCGGCCAGCCAGCCAACCCCAAGTACAAACCCCCACCATACCAAATGCAACGTGTAGACGAGAAACCCCGCCATCCCAGTAGCCATCCAAGCGCAGCGAGGCACGGTTGATCGCAAAACACTAAAAGAACGCGCGATCATAGCAGCAGCACACACACACACATCTACATACGCACACACGCACACACACAAGTCTTTCGTAGTCCTCTCCATTGTGAACTCTAACACACACGTGCGTGCGTGGTTTTGTTTGCTGCTGCGTGTCTGTTTAGAAGTGGCTGGCCCGCTGGGCCCCTCGGCGTTTCGGCCAGGAGTGACCCTACTGAGGTCACTAGGATGGTCAGGAATTAGTGCATTCTCTCCGGTGGACTCCAGAGCAGGTGTGCGCTCTGGGCAGGAGGTGCGCGTGGTGGCGGCAGCGTGAAGCCTGGTGCGCCTCGCTGTCGCAGGTTGTCCTGAGTACTCGATTCACGAGACTCAAGGAGGCAACCATGTAAAACGTATTTACACAAACACACACACACTCTCTCTCTAACACACAAACACACACACACACACACACACGCACACACGCGCCACTCACGATCATGTTCATGCCGTGGCTGAACGTGTACTTGCTCAGCTCCACCACCCGCATGCAGGCGGGGAAGCCCACCTCCACCCACACGGGCCGGCTGGCGTCCTCGCTGGACACCGTGAACCACGACCCCGGCCCCGTGTCCGTGTCGGAGGAGCTGCCGCCGCCGGGGGTGACACGCAGGATGGAGTCGGCGTCGCCCTCCACCGTGTCGCCTGTGCCGGCGCCGGTGGGGGTGGTTATTGTTGTTGTTGTTGTGGTCGCGATGGTTGTGTTGTGAGATTTGTTTCGGCATGTGTGTGTGTGTGTGTGGGGGGGGGGGGTTGATTGGTGCAGCGGTCTTGGTTATGACAGGAGGAGGGGGGGGGCGTGGGGCGTGGGGCGTGGGGGGGTTAATTGCAGCTATGGGGGCAGTGAGGGTAGTGAGGGTAGTGAGAGCAACCAGGCGCCCTCCCCGCCACCACCACAGGGAGCTTTCGCTCGCCTCAGCCCCCTTGCCCCACAGCGCCCCCCTCCCTGTCCTACCACTTCGCCATGTACCATATACAGGTTTCGGGTTCAGGGTCTATGGAGTTTTGCTTGGGTTTGGAATGAACTCCCCCCCCCACACACACATAAACACACACCCCAATGTCTCTCACCCGACACGCGCACGGTGAGGTTGCTGGCCAGCTCCTCCCACACTAGCTCCATGGGGATGCAGATGTACTCGCTGCCGCCTGTTGACAGTGACGTAGTGTGGTGTGGTGTTTGAGCCGGTCGGGGCAGGCAATATAAACGCCACGAAGTGAGGGAATGGGGCTCCCCCACTTTCCCTGGCCCGTGCCAGAGGCCCGCGCCAAATGACCGGGGTTAGGATGCCGCCGCCGCCCTCCGCCCTCCGCCCTCCCGCGCACAAATGCACGCCCAAGCACGCAAGCCTATGCCCGCGCCCAAGCGTGCACACACACACACACGTATTCTGGTCTTAAACACACTCAAGGCGGCAACCATGTAAACCGTATTTACACACACACACACACACTGAATCTAGGGACCAGCAGGGTTGAGAAGGGCTGGGAGGGTCAAGGGGAGTGTGCGCCAGGGTTTCGGGTCACGGGAGCTGAGGGTGGGTTGGGTGCCGGAGCACCCCGGGCGTTTTTCGGCCAAGACCGGCCTAGTAGTCAGACGCGTTTGTGGCTGCCCTTTGGCGTACTCTGCCCTGGCGTCGAATGCTGGTTAGGTTGTTGTCGAGGCTGTGAAAGGCTGCGGGGTCGCTGGACTCAGCCCCGTAGCCACCTGTCGCTGTGCTGTCGCGTGCGGTGTGACGTCTGTCCGGTGCGCGTGTTGCTGCGGTGTTGGCCCTTCAGCCTAGTGGTTGGTGAGCCCGCTGGGCCCTGCGTTGTTGTACCAGCAGTAACCCTTCTGAGGTTGCTGGCGTGGTCCAGGTTGGTTGGAGCGTCCCCCCGGTGGACTCCAGAACTTGGTTGCGCTCTGGGCAGGGGTGACACGTGATAGCGGCAGCGTGTGGCCTAAATGCCTCGCTGTCGCTGGCTGTCCCGAGTACTCGATCACAAGACTCGTCAGGCCGCCTGTAAACCCGTTGCTACACACGCACACACACGCACACACACGCACACACACACACACGCACACACACGCACACACACACACACACACACACACACACACACACACACACACGCAGGCAGGCAGGCCCGCACGCACCTGGCAGCGAGTACTCGAGGCTGCACGCATACGTCTTACGCGGCACCGGCGGCCCACAGCCGCCGGCCATGTTGTTTAGCAGCGCCAGCAGCCTCGCGCCGCCGCCGCCGCCGCCGCCCCCGCCGGCCCCGCTGCCGCTGCTGACCTGCCCGCCGGTCCCGCTGTTGCTGTTGCTACTGCCGTCCGCCACCGTCAGAGCCCCGGACGTGTCGTCACTGCCGGCGGCGGCGGCGGCGCCACCCACGGCAGCAGTGCCACCAGCCGTTGAGGAGCCGCTCGGAAGCCGTGACGCCCGGCCGTCGCCCGACGCCGCCACCACCGCCGCCAACGGCCCCGCGACAAGGGTGTGCTGGTGGCTGGTGCTGGCGACGGCGCCGCCGCAGGCGCCGGCAGCGGCAGCAGCGGCAGCGCTGGCTGTAGCAGCAATAGCGCTTGCCTGCTGCTGCTGCTGCTGCAGCCGCTCGGGGTGGTCCAGCAGCTGCAGCCGCTGCGCCATGGCCGCCATTAGCATGTCCCTGCGAGGCCGAGGCCGAGACCACGGCGGCGGCGCAACCAGGCAGGCAGGCAGGCAGGTGGATGGATGGCAGCATGAGCGAGGGGGCACGAAGGCATGGAGCCGAAGAAGGCGAACAAGTGAGCCCGGCACAACCCAGGACCTCAGCCGTATCAGCCGCATCTCTTTGAACGCCCAAGCCCGCGACCTGCCCGGGAGCTTCCACGTGAGCGCTACAGCACCAGCAGCCCCCGCAGTCGTCGGTATGGTGGGCTGGGGCTGGTATTTGATAATCCCCTCTCAGACCAGACCAGACCAGGCCAGGCTAGACCAGACCAGACCAGCCGCCCCCGGCCAGCCCACCCAAAGCACCAGAACAGCAAGTTGTACCAAGTCGTGTGTACCCACATGGGCGGCCCGTGCCCGGGCGGCTCCGCCGCCAGCGCTGCCAGGCGGTCGTTGGACAGGAAGGGCAGGCGCACGCCGCGGTACAGCTGCCGTACCGTGGCCTCGTCCAGCCGGTGCCGCCGTACATAGTTCTGTACGAACAGCAGCACCTGCTCCTCCGTCTGTACGAACAGCTGCGGGTGGTCCAGGATCTCCAGGATGACCTGCGTGTTGTGGTGGTACCGGTGTATTACGAGCGCGTGTACGGGTAATCGATTACGAGGCACAATACGGCAGTTGTGAACATGGTTAGGTATGGAGAGCGGCGCGTGGAGAGGGCGTACGTTGCATTGCGTCGGGTGTCGCTACTCGCCAGCCCATCCAGCCGCCGCCAGGGCGCACTCAGCTGCAGACCCCCGTGGCCACCTGGCGGCCGCCGCCGTGCCACACACCGATATGCGGCCCCCCGTAATTGAAATAAACTACCCCACCCCACCCCACCCCACCCCGCCCTTCCTCCTCGCAGCGCATTTGTTTCACAACGGCAATGGTTTACCCTAAACCCCAGCCCCACCGCACCCCCAGCCCCACCCAACGCCACATTCCACCCCACCCCACCCCACCCCACCCACCGCCCACCCAGCCCTCCCAGCCCCACCCCACCCTACCGCCCTCCTATTACTCACGTCCACGGGCAGGCCGTCGGTGCTCTTGGCGCAGCAGGTGTTGAAGGAGCTGGCCACCAGGCTCACGCAGGAGGTGCGGAAGGCGTCACAGTTGTACTGCACCGCCTGTGGAGGCGGTTGGGAATTGGGAGGAGGTGGTTGGGAGGTGGTGGGAAGGTGATGGCAGTTGGGAGGCGGTTGGAAGGTCATGGTGGTTGGGAGGAGGGCAGGAAAGGTACGGTGTGGTGTGGTAGCGGAGGGGAGGAGGACGTGTAGGCGCCGAGACGCAGCGGGCAGCGGGCAATACAAAGGCGCTTGCTTGTCGTCCCCACTCGTCTTATGTTTGCTCCACAAGTCATTCCCCAAGTCGGCCATGCGGGTGGCCACCCAGTCCGCATTCCTCCCCCTGTTCCTGTGGGCATCGGCACTACAAAGTTGTGATAAACACAATCCCATGGCTACCCCCATCACCCACCCCCATCACCGCCCCTCCTCACCACCTCCGCACCGCCCCTCACCTCCGCCCTCAGCCCACCCACGCACCTGGCGCAGGAAGGACAGCGCATTGCTGGGCTCCAGGCTGTTTTGGGCGAAGTCTGCGCAAAAGTCCTGTGGCGGTAGAGGCGATAGTAATGGTAGTGATGTGGTGGAGGCCGCGGTGGATGTCGTGGCGGTGGAGGGCGGCAGGGCGAGCGGCAAGAGAGACGCACTACCCCAGCAGCAGCGACGGACCGCCTACGCGTGCACCTGCTTCACACGCCCCTAAACACATCCAGCACATGCCAGCAGTCCCCCCCCCCCAAAGCACAAATACAACAAGGGTCCCGTATACCGTACATCCCTCTAACAGCGCTCTGTGAGTTTTGGGTTTCGCAATACACGCGCGCGCACACAATCACACACACACACACACACACACACACACACACACACACACACGCGCGGGGATTCCTCTCCGTTTCCGTTTACCAACAAACACGCGCGCGCACACGCACGCTGACACGCTGACACGCACACCTACCTGGATGGCTGGAATGAGCAGCTCCCGGGACGCGGCGAAGAGCGCCAACACGTTGGCATCCGTCAACGTGATTTCCTGCGTAGTTGCGGCGGTGTGCATTGGCACCAGCATTGGCTTGCGGCGTGGCGTGGCGTGTTGGGGTGGGGTGGGGTGTGGGATGTGTCCAGGGACAGGGCGATTGAGCGAGCAGCGAGGCGGCGCCAGGCGCCCAGGTCCGATTGCAACTTGGCTTACACGGTGCTGCCGCCCTCCCGCCCACCCAGCCCTCCCTCCCGCCTCTCCCTCCCTCCCTCCCTCGCCCTCCCTCCCTCCTCGCCCTCCCTCCCTCCCTCCTCGCCCTCCCTCCCTCCCTCCCTCCCTCCCTGCCTCCCTCCCTCCCTTTTATCTTCCTTATCGCACCTCCGTGTAGAAGTAGTTGACCAGCAGCGGCCAGGTGTCGCCGCTGTCCTCGAAGCGAAGCACGATGCGCCGCGCCGCGCCCTCCGCAAAGTCCGAGCTCAGGGCGCGACGGAAGAACTCGCCTGTAGGCAGCGATCGGGAGATGAGGATGAAGACTTGGGGGAATAGGGCATTACGGCACACCTACGTGTGTGTGTGTCAACACGTGTCACACTTCGCCGTTGCAGCTATATTGCAGTGGCCCTCTCGTCCTCTTTCCGCCGTTGCGGTCGTCTTCCGCCAAGCTTGCTTGCAAGCGTGTCTGGTTCGCAGCGCATCGAATGACTCACTGTGGTACGCCAGCAGTAGGCTGTGCAGGCGATACTCCTGGCCGTTGGGCCCCACCACCTGCAATGTGAGTCATGCAGTGGGCGCGGGCCGTGCTGTTGTGTGTGCGAGCGCGGACGGCGTGGTTTCCTGTCGCGCAAGTGCGTGGGAAAAGAAGGGTCGCCGACGGAACCCGCACGCCGGAAAGCGGCCCGGCCCCAGCCCGTCGACCCAGCCGGTGCCCTAGCCCCGTCGTGAACAAAATGGCGACTTGAGAGCCTACCGTGCAGTCCGCAAGCTCCGAGGTCTTGAAGAAATCGAGAAAACCGTTTGAGAATCGCCCTCCATACTGCTTCGCCCGCACAATGACGCGGCCCAGGGAAGTGGGCGGCATCTGCTCCCCACCGTCACCCGCCCGGCCCAAGCTCGCATAGCTGGGCGAGTTTGCCAGCACGGGCATTTTGTCAAAGCCCCAGCGAAAAGCCGCCGCACCGACAGCTAGTTGCTCATGTTAAGCTCCAGAGCTGCTAGCGCTGCTGGGACTCACAGCGTGTAGGACCGCCTAGCAAACCGAGAACTGGGCAATTGTTTCGTCGAGCTTCAGACCTTAAAAGACATCTTGCTCTTTTCAAGCGTTAAAACGGTAATATGGAGAATTGCGGACCTGGTTTCCCTGTGCAGCCTCTGTGCCTACACGGAAATGGCATGCTACCGATGCAGTGCTTCTCCTAGCCCGACGCAGTTCAAGACGTGAGATGTGCTATAGATGATTCAAACGCTTATCAGGCTTTAGCATTTTTTGCTTGTGCTGGGCAAGTGACGACTTGGCGAAATTGCTCAGTGCGGCTCCCAGGAGCCCGGAATTAAGCGCCTGACAAAGCCTATTTCCGTTATAGACATCAAGGCAAATATTTGATACTAGCGGCGCTCTGCAAGGCGCCTTTGTCCCACCGCTGTGGCACTGCCGGGAGTGACAGCACCACTGCGGGGCCACGGGGCGAGCTGCCGATGGATGCTTGAGCTCATCGGCTTGAGGAATACTTGCTCACAGGTGTGCCGCCATGCCTTGGCTGGGCTTGGCCTACCAGATTGCGTGTGCGCGGGAGGGAATGGAGCTCGGCCCAGCCACGCAAGCGTAGTGACCGGCCATAAAACTTGTAGCCTGCCATGTTAGCTTTGTCGTGCCACACACGGGCGTATAGCCTCAGCCATGCTCGACTCGCGTGGAGCTGGTGGAGGGCTGGTGGGTGCGGCGGTCGACCGTTGCGGCCAACCGCGGCGAGACCTCGCGCGCTTGCGTTCGCGAAGGCTTCCCCGGCTGCCACAAACATGCTTGGGCCTAGTGGATCTAGCCAGCCACTCGCAGGCGGCGTGGCTGGACAGTCACGCTGAATGCCGCTGAGGAACCAAACGCAAAGGAGGCCTGGCGGGTGGTGCCTGCCCGCGCCGCGCAGACCGCACGCTCGGCTGGTGGTACTGGGGCCGCCGGCTCGGCTTGAGTTGTGGCACCATGCTCGCCCCTCTCCCATGGAGGCCTGACCTTCGACCATCATACTTTCTTGAACTGCTGCAGGGCCAGCAGGTCGGGAACGCACCCCATGCCTAGCCGGCGCTGCCAGCGCCGGCGTTAGCTGCACAGCAGCACCAGCAGCACCACCAGCACCAGCACCAGCACCACCAGCACCAGCAGCACCACCATGTCGCGGGGCCGGCGGCGTGGCGGCGACGACGACGAGGACTGGGCGGAGCCGGAGGCGGACGACGTGGTGTCAGACGAGGACGGCGACTTTGACCCCAATGCCGAGGAGGACGACGACGACGGCGCTGGCGCGATGCCGGGCATGGGGCCCGTGCACGTGATTGCCACGCCCGGCAACGCGCCGCCGCCCGAGTACGACGACTACGAAGAGGAGCCACCCGACAGCGAAACGTCAGACGATGAGAACGACGAGGACTTTGACGGCGGCAAGCGCCGCAGCTCGGCCAAGAAGGGCCGCGGCGGCACCGGCCGCGGGCCGGGCCGGCCCCCGGGCAGCGGCAAGCGCAAGGACGGGGAAGACGGGGACGGCGGCGGCCGCGGGCGCGGGCGCGGGCGCGGCCGGGGCCGGGGGCGCTGGGGCGGGCGCGGCGCGGGCGCGGCAGCGCTGCCCGGCGGCTCCGGCACTGGGCCGTCCAATGAGCGCTACCGGCGTATCGCGCGTGAGGCGGCGCGGCGGAGGGGCCTGGCGATTGACGCGCCCGGCCGGTCGCCGGAGGAGCTGGCGGCGGCGGCGGCGGCGGCGGAGCTGGCGGCGGCGGCGGCGGCGGCGGAGCAGGCGGCGGCGGAACAGCACATCAAGCAGGAGGATGGCGGCGAGGGCGGCGAGGGGCGTGAGGGGCGCGAGGGCAGCACGCCGCCGCCGCCGGCGCCCAAGGCGCCGCGGCCCGACCCCAACTGCCCCTACGAACGCGTGTACGAGGAGTTCGTTCTGTCGGAGGCGAAGGAGCTGCGCGCTCGCAACGCCTCGGTAAGGGGTGCGAGGGCGCCCCGCACGCATGCGGGCCTGTGGGCCTCGTCGTGCGGCTGTGTGTTTCGTGCGGCTTCGGGCTTCGTGCGGCCGTTGGATGGGGGTGGACACGCCGCCGGGCTGGAGCGCCAGGGGGCACACCACACGGGAGGGAGCGGCGCATTCACCGCGGGTGCTGCTGCCGGGCGTCAGCTCCCGCAGCTCACTAGGCGCCGCATGAGCCCTATGGTATGCGGCCGCGTGCATGCGGGCGTGCATGCATGTGGTGCATGGCTTTAGCCCAAGCATGCATGTGCGCATGCATGTGCGCATGCATGTGCGCATGCATGTATGCGGTGCCGCAAGAGCTGCCTGGATGCCAACTGTCGTGTGACTCCCTTTCTTGTTGCTTGCTTGGTTGACGATGGCAACTGTGCGGCGCTGTGCTGTGCTGTGCTGCGCGACAGGGCAACGCCGCCCCCTACGCGCCGCCGCGCAACAAGACGCACTGGGACCACGTGCTGGAGGAGATGGAGTGGCTGGCCAAGGAGTTCATGAAGGTGTGTGTGTGTGTGTGTGTGTGTGTGTTAGAAAATCACAAGGGAAAGGGTGTGTGTGTGTGACTGTTGACTTGACGTGTGTTTGTGATGGGTTGTGACGTAACCCGTCTTTGTCTGTCTACACGCTTGGAGCAGTGTTGTGCCTGCTGTGCGCGCTGGGCAGCGCCGCTGCGTGCATGCACCACCGACTGCCGGTGCCGGGTGCGGCGCTGCGTCCCCGGCTGCGTGCGCAAGCGCGCATGGCGACTCCCACAGCCCGTCGCGCATGGGCGCAGACCTCGCAACATGACATCATTTCGCTTCGCGTCAGCACACCCAGCGTTCCTATGCCGCGCATGCCGCCAAAACCAAACCCACCACCCATATGCCAACGTGTGTTGCAACGTCTGTTCTACGTCTGCTCGTCATTAATTAAACATGCATGGCACCCACCATCGTCGCACAGGAGCGCGGGTGGAAGCAGAAGCAGGCCAAGCGCTGGAGCGGGCACGCCATCAAATCCAACCTCAGCCTTGAAAACCGGCACGCGCACCGGCTGCAGCAGGAGGAGGCGGCGGCGCGCAAGACCGCCAAGAACGTGGCGGCGCAGGTGGGGGCGTGGGCGGGTGTGGTCGCGGGTTCGTGTGAAGGTGCTTGTGCGCGCGTGTTGGTGGTGCGCGCGTGCGCATGCGGGCGTGCTTGGTGGCTGTGTGTGTGGGAATGGAGGGAGAGGCGGAGTCCGAGGGCGGCACGGGCTGCGACGGGTTGAATGCAGTACCCTGCAAACATCCAAGACCGCTGGTGTGGCTCACTCGCTGTGTGATGAAGTGTTGAGGCGACGTTCTGACGTGTGATTGCGATGATAAATCATGAGGCAGTGCGCTGACGGGGCCGCCGGCGACGCCGTTTGCTTCTCGTTCTGTCGCCGGTGCCGCGGCTTTGACCTGCGCGCATGCGGCCGAGCCGTCAAGTGTTTCACGATGATGCCCATGCTGCACCACACACACGCACACACACGCGCGCGTCATTTTGTCAGAATGCGAGTGCACTCGCCCGCTCCCCCGCCGTTGCGTCTACCCCGCTGATGGGCTCTGTTCCTTTCAAACACCACGCCCACGCAGATTGCGCTGTTCTGGACCAAGGCGCGGCGCGTGGTGGCGACCAAGGTCGCGCTGCAGGTGCGGCGGCGGCGGCGGCGGCGGCGGCGGCGGCGGGCAGGGGCCGGCGGGGAGGAGGCGACAGGCGGGCAGGGGCCGGCGGGGAGGAGGCGACAGGCGGGCAGGGGCCGGCGGGGAGGAGGCGGCAGGCGGGCAGGGGGAGGGGTAGTGGGCGGGGAGGGGGGAGAGGTAGTGGGCGGGCAGGCGGCAGGCGGGGAGGCGGCGGGCAGGGGCCGGCGGGAAGGAGGCGACAGGCGGGCAGGGGGAGGGGTAGTGGGCGGGGAGGCGGCAGGCGGGGAGGCGGCAGGCGGGCAGGGGGAGGGCGAGGTGGCAGGGGGAGGGCGAGGTGGCAGGGATGAGGGCGAGGTGGCAGGGATGAGGGCGAGGTGGCAGGGATGAGGGCGAGGTGGCAGGGATGAGGGCGAGGGTGGCAGGGATGAGGGCGAGGTGGCAGGGATGAGGGCGAGGTGGCAGGGATGAGGGCGAGGTGGCAGGGATGAGGGCGAGGTGGCAGGGGATGAGGGCGAGGTGGCAGGGGGAGGGCGAGGTGGCAGGGATGAGGGCGAGGTGGCAGGGATGAGGGCGAGGTGGCAGGGATGAGGGCGAGGTGGCAGGATGAGGGCGAGGCGAGGTGGCAGGGATGAGGGCGAGGTGGCAGGGATGAGGGCGAGGTGGGCAGGGATGAGGGCGAGGTGGCAGGGATGAGGGCGAGGTGGCAGGGTGAGGGCGAGGTGGCAGGGATGAGGGCGAGGTGGCAGGGATGAGGGCGAGGTGGCAGGGATGAGGGCGAGGTGGCAGGGATGAGGGCGAGGTGGCAGGGATGAGGGCGAGGGGGAGGAGGAGGGCGAGGGTGGCAGGGATGAGGGCGAGGTGGCAGGGGAGGGCGAGTGCAGGGATGAGGGCGAGGTGGCAGGGATGAGGGGCGAGGTGGCAGGGATGAGGCGAGGTGGCAGGGATGAGGAGGGCGAGGTGGCAGGGATGAGGGCGAGGGTGGCAGGGATGAGGGCGAGGTGGCAGGGGGAGGGGCGATGTGGCAGGGAGGAGGGCGAGGTGGCAGGGATGAGGGCGAGGTGGCAGGAGGAGGGCGAGGTGGCAGGGGAGGGCGAGGTGGCAGGGATGAGGGCGAGGTGGCAGGGAGGAGGGGCGAGGTGGCAGGGATGAGGGCGAGGTGGCAGGGATGAGGGCGAGGTGGCAGGGGGAGGGCGAGGTGGCAGGGATGGCAGGAGATGAGGGCGAGGTGGCAGGGATGAGGGCGAGGTGGCAGGGATGCGGGCGAGGTGGCAGGGATGAGGGCGAGGTAGGGCGAGTGAGGATGAGGGCGAGGTGGCAGGGATGAGGGCGAGGTGGCAGGGATGAGGGCGAGGTGGCAGGGATGAGGGCGAGGTGGCAGGGATGAGGGCGAGGTGGCAGGGATGAGGGCGAGGTGGCAGGGATGAGGGGCGCGCATCACGCTCGCTCCGCCCAGCACGGACCTCGATGGGCTCCTGAGCCGCCAGCTGCCCTTCATCACGCCGTGCGGCTCAGCGTCAGCAACCCCCGGGACCCACCTCCCCTCCCTCCCAAACTCCACATCCTGTTGTTGTCCAACGACGTCAACTCCATTGCCCCCCGCACGCACACGCACACGCACTCACACACACACACACACACACACACACACACACACACACACACACACATACACACACACGTGGCCTGCCTGCACCCCTCCCTGGTCTTGACATGCATGGAAATCCCGGCCCGCCCCCGCCCCACCGCCCCCCACCGGCCCTCCGGTCAACGGTCTACGTCTTCTCTAATCTTCTTGCATGTAACCCCCCCCTGTCATCACCAAGACCGCTGCACCAACCAACCCCCCCGTCATCAGGTGGAGGCGCGCAAGAAGGCGGTGATGGACCGGCACCTGGACCTCATCGTGGGCCAGACCGAGAAGTTCAGCAAGATGCTAGCGGCCAACCTGACGGCGGCGGCGGCGGAGGAGGGTGAGGGTGAGGGTGAGGGTGCGGGTTACTGGTAAACAGTCCCGGTGAGAAACAAAATGCGAACACGACTGCGCTGCAGGGTGGGGGGGGGCCGAGGGAGAGGGTAGAGGGAGAGGGCGTAGGAGCCAACCTGACGGCGGCGGCGGCGGAGGCTGAGAGCTGGCGAGGGAGACAGGGCGGGCGGAGGAAGGGGTAGGGAGGGAGGTAGAGAGGCGGCAGCGTGGGATGGGCGGGGAGGGAGGGGCACAGGGGCGGTGATGACGTCGCGGGACAAGAGGAAGGGGGCGGGCGGTGGGGACGGGGGCAGCAGAGGCCTAGGAAAGGAAGCGCGGACCTGCTATCAGCTAACGTCCCTGCCCGTTGCAGATTCAGACGAGGAGGAGGAGGAGGAGCGCGGCCGCCGGCGCAGGCGGCGTGGCGGCTCGGCGGAGGAGGAGGAGGATGAGGAGGAAGAGGAGGAGGAGCAGCAGGAGGAGGAGGAAGAGGACGGCGGCGAGGAGGAGGAGGGTGCTGCCGACGGCGCAGCCGCCCAGCCGCGGCACAAGCCGGAGCTTGTGGGCACGAAGCGCGAGCCCGGCGAGGGCGAGGGCGAGGGCGAGGAGGCGGAGGACGAGGAGGCGGCGGCGCGGCGGCAGGCCATGCGCAAGCGCAAGTCCGTCACCTTCAAGGAGCCCGCCCAGGAGGGCGAGGAAGAGGACGGCGCTGGTGCGGGGCCTTCTGGCAGCGGCGGCGGCGGCCCAAGCAGCCACGACGTCCAGGTCAAGCGCGAACCCGGCCTGCCGGATGAGGAGCACGAGCAGGAGGGGCAGGAGGGGCAGGAGGAGGAGGAGGAGGAGCCGGAGGCGCGCGAGCCGCGGCCCAAGCGGCAGCGTGTCGCTGCAGCGGCCGCGGCGGAGGCTGCGGACGGCGCCGGCGCTGCGGGGGCATCGGCGGCGGCGGCGGTGAAGGCCGAGCCTGACGGCGCCGCCGTGGATCTGGAGGCGCTGGCGTCGGAGGACGAAGCCGAGGACGAGGAGGCGGCGGCGGCGGTGGCGGCGGGCGACGAGGAGCAGGGAGAGGAAGCGGGTGCGGCGGCTGGCGGCTCGGCGGCGGATGGGGCTGCTGCTGCGGCGGCGGCCGCGGCGAAGAAGCACAAGGCGGATGGAGGCGAGGAGGAGGACGAGGAGTATGACCGGGAGGCGGACGACTCAGCTGTGAGTGGCATTTGGATAGCAAGCAGGCATGAGTGAGGCGCGGTAGACGAGGACAGGAAAGCCGCAGCAATGGCTGCGCGCCTAGCTAGGCTAGCGAGGCGGCCATTTTGCTTGGCTTGAAGAGGTCCCCTGATTCTTGATCACACCTGCTTGTCGGCATCCCTTCCTGTGCCCCCCGCCAGGACGACGAGACCACGCTGGATGCCGAGCTGGCGCTGGCGGAGCAGGAGGTGGGCGAGGGCGAGGAGCCGCCGCCGCCGCCCGAGGCGGAGCTGGCGGACCTGGGCGCGGAGGTGGACGTGCCGCTGGAGGAGCTGCTGGCCAGGTACTACAGCGGGCCCAAGCACCACACCTTTGTGGTGGAGGAGAGCGTGGACGCGGCGTCGCTGCCGGGGGCCAAGGCAGCCGGCGTCAAGGTGCGGCGCTGGGCATTTTTGTTTGTAAAATCATACTTAAATAATACTTCAACACAGGGCGCCGGGTGCGGGGCGCGGGGCGCGGGGCGCGGGGCGGGCACTCGCGTGTCAATTCGAGCGACGTGTGAGACCGCTGGCGCTGCGGCGCTCCGACTAGCTTGTTTGCATGTGGCCGATGTGCCGCGCCGGCAAGTCACCAGCGTTGTGGTATTGGTTTATCTTTGCCATGTGGTTCCGCCTGACGCCATGGGTCTCCTGCGCATGCCGTTGCACAGCGGCTGCCGACGTCGGACGGGCCCGCGGGAGCTGCGGGCGGCGCCGCCGGCCCGTCCACGTCGTCGGCACCCGCACCAGCTCCGTCGGCACCTGCACCCGCACCCGCACCCGCGCCCGCGCCCGCGCCCGCTGCGATGGAGGTGGAGGTGGAGGCACCCGCGCCGGCGCCCGCGCAAGCAGCCGCCGAGGCTGCGCCGGCCGCAGCGCCCCAGCCGGCAGCGCACGACGCGGGCGCCGCGGCAGGGCCCTCGGCCGCCAGCCCGCCCACCTCCGCAGCCCCCGCCGATGCCCCTGCTGGCGGCGCCGGCCCCTCTTCCGCGGGCGCGAGGCCGTCGTCTGGGGGCGGGGACGCGGGGGACGAAGCCGGCGAGGGCGAGGAGGAGGGCGACGAAGACGGCGGCGGCGGCGGCGAGGAAGAGGAGGAGGAGGAGGAGGACGGCAAGGAGGAGGTGGAGGGCCAGGAGAAGGAGTATGAGTACAACGAGGCAGAGGACGTGGTGGGTGGGGGGCTGGGGGCTGGGGGCTGGGGGCTGGGGGCTGGGGGCTGGGGCTGGGGCTGGGCCTGGGGCTGGGGCTGGGGCTGGGGCTGGGGCTGGGGCTGGGGGCTGGGGCTGGGGCTGGGGGCTGGGGGTTAGGGGCAGGGGCGCGAAGGGACCGCGTAAGCATGGACAGCGCATGGCACCTGGGGTTATTGGCGCAATATGTTCTGATCCATGTGTTCCAAGTGTTGTGCGCGCAACACACGCCCATGTTTTCCCGCAAAACCCCATGCCGCTGCCTCCTGTCCTCCTAACCCGTTTCCCGCCCGCAACCGTCTCCCCTCCTGCGCCCCCCCCCCACCAGGACGACGAGACCACGCTGGATGCCGAGCTGGCGCTGGCGGAGCAGGAGGTGGGTGAGGGCGAGGAGCCGCCGCCGCCGCCCGAGGCGGAGCTGGCGGACCTGGGCGCGGAGGTGGACGTGCCGCTGGAGGAGCTGCTGGCCAGGTACTACAGCGGGCCCAAGCACCACACCTTTGTGGTGGAGGAGACGGACACCGCCGCCCTGCCGGGCGCCGCCGCCGCCGGCGTCGCGCGGCCCGGCGGCCGGCGGGAGCGCCGGCCCCGCGGCGAGGGTGGCGGCGAGGGCGGCGGCGGCGGCGGCGCGGCTGGTGTAGAGAAGGAGGCGGCGGCGGCGGCGGCGCAGGCACAGGTCAAGGAGGAGCCCATGGACGTGGACCAGCCGGCGGCGGCGGCGGCGGCGGCGGCGGCGGCGGCAGGGGCTGCCGGCGGCTCCGCCGAGGAGATGGAGACGGAGGCGGATGCGGAGCGCCGCCGCGCGGAGGC
The DNA here is from genome assembly GCA_016834595.1 of Chlamydomonas schloesseri. Taxonomy (NCBI): domain Eukaryota; kingdom Viridiplantae; phylum Chlorophyta; class Chlorophyceae; order Chlamydomonadales; family Chlamydomonadaceae; genus Chlamydomonas; species Chlamydomonas schloesseri. The sequence continues at coordinate 513,717 of JAEHOD010000021.1, read as the reverse complement.
CGTCGCCGCCGCCACCGCCCGCGCGGAGGCGGCGCGCCGCGCCGCCGAGGCGGAGGAGGAGGCCGAGGAGGCCAGGCGCGGCGCCGGCGGCGCCGCCGCCGGCAAGCGCGGCGCCGGAGGCGCCAAGGGCGGCGGCGCCGCAGGCGCCGCAGGCGCCGCAGGCGCCGCCGCTGGCGGCGACGGCGACCAGGCGGAGCTGGCGGCGGTGGCCTCGGACGCGGCGGCGGCGCAGCCCACCGGCACCACGCTGTCCACGACCAAGGTGCTGACGCCGGTGCCGTTCCTGCTCAAGTTCCCGCTGCGCGAGTACCAGCACATCGGGCTGGACTGGCTGGTGACGCTGTACCACAAGAAGATCAACGGCATCCTGGCCGACGAGATGGGGCTGGGCAAGACGATCCAGACCATCTCGCTGCTCGCCTACCTGGCCTGCGAGCAGGGTGCGTGTGTTAGGAAAACCCCGAAACGAATCGCCCGTTAGGGTGCGCGCGCGCGCGTGTGTGTGCGTGCGTGTGCTGGGTTCAACTGCAGGTCCCATGATGAGTAACTTGGACATGGGAACCCAAGCCTCAGAAACCGATGATGGGTGGGGGGGCGTGCGTGCGGTCCGCGTTTTCGTGCGTGCACGTGGGATGCTGTGCTGGGGCTGGTCTGGCGGCGACGTGTACGGCGCTGTACGGCGCTGTACGGCGCTGTTGGGCCGTCGCCGCTCCTGGAGGACACAGCATATCCCACAGGGCCCCCTGCTTGCGGACGCCCCCGACATGTCGCCTTGTATGAACCCGACAGAAGCACACGCGGCTAATCCCCAATCCCGACCCTCTTCGTCTCCTAACCTAACCTTGCATGTATGGAACCTTTTCACCCCATCCCCACATTCCCCATCCAATTTCTCCCGACATTTTGGCCCCTATCCATAAGTATCCATGCCTAACATATGTCACCTTTGCCTGTGCCTCACTCGCTAGTTGGGTTTCTTGGTTTAGAATGGGCTGGTATCCCCCCCCTCAAAAAAAACCACAACTCCAAACCAGAATCCAAACACAACTCCACCAAAGCAAACCGAAATCCACCGCACGCACGCAGGCAGCTGGGGCCCGCACCTGATCGTGGTGCCCACCAGCGTGATGCTCAACTGGGAGATGGAGATCAAGAAGTGGTGCCCCGCCTTCCGCCTGCTGACCTACTACGGCAGTGCCAAGGAGCGCAAGGCCAAGCGCCAGGGCTGGTCCAAGCCCAACGCCTTCCACATCTGCATCACCAGCTACACGCTGGTGCTGTCGGTGGGTGCTGGGGTCTGGGGGCTGGGCGCTTGGTGCTGGGTGCTGGGTTGGGTGCTGGTGGGGGCTGGTGGGGGCTGGTGGGGGCTGGTGGGTGCTGGGGGCTGGCGGGGTTAGGGGCTGGCGGGGTTCGGGGCTGGCGGGGGTGGGGCGATGCATGGGTTGGTAATTGGTATCGTGTGGGTATTGGATGGGTGCGCCGTGCGCGGGCATCGCCAACGCTATCACCATTGCAACCAACCCAGACCAACACACCAAAACACTCAACACACCGCTAACCTAAATGCGCGAAACACACACAATCAAACACACACACACACACAGAGGACGGTCTTTGATTTGTGTGTTATCTCCTTGTGATCTCTAACACAGGACGCCAAGATGTTCCGGCGCAAGAAGTGGAAGTACCTCATCCTGGACGAGGCGCACATGATTAAGAACTGGAAGAGCCAGCGCTGGCAGACGCTGCTGCGCTTCAACGCCAAGCGCCGCCTGCTCATCACGGGTGGGTGGGGGGAAGGGGCAAGGAGGGTGGTGGTGGTGGTGAGGGGGTAGTTCATGCATTAGAGTTAGAAGGAGAAGGCGTAGTAGGGGGGGTTGTGGTTACCAGCCCAAACTAAACCGTAGTAGGGGGGGTTGAGGGGGCAAGGGGTGTGTGGGTGTGTGGGTGGGTGGGTGGGTGAGTGCGGGTGTGGGTGTGGGTGTGTGGGTGTGGATGAGGCGGGTTTTTATTCCAGATTCTAGAAGGAGTGAGGGGTGAGGGGATGGTTCACAACCCACGGGGATGGTGCATTACCACCGCTGACCACGTCGCTGCCTACTGCCGCCCCCACCGCCCCCACCGCCACCCCGCCCCCACCGCCCCACCTCCACACCCGCCCTACACACATGACGTCACCCTCCACCGCCACCCCCACTTGCTTCGGTTTCTGAATCTCGGGAACGAACTATCCCACCTGCCCCCCCCTGGCTGCGCCTTCTTCTCTTCTTACCTCATAATGCGGTGTAACCCCCTACACACACACGTGTCGACCCTTCCTCTCCTTGTGCTTTCCTAACACGCACACACACACACACACACACACACACACGCGCACACACACGCACACACACGCACACACAGGCACGCCGCTTCAGAACGACCTGATGGAGCTGTGGTCGCTCATGCACTTCCTCATGCCCGGGCTGTTCGCCAGCCACGACCAGTTCCGGGACTGGTTCTGCAACCCGCTCACGGGCATGGTGGAGGGCAGTGAGGCCTACAACAAGGTGGGGAGCTGGGTGGGGCGGGTGGGAGGGGGCGTGTGGGAGGGGTGGGGGGTGGGGGGTAGTTCAGTGCAGAAACCAAAGCGGAGGTGTGGAGGGGGGGCCGTGGGGTGGGGTGGGGTGGGAGAGGGGTGCGGAGGGCGTGGGGTTACCAGCGAAGTACCAGCGAGCGAAGCACAGGCCCCTGCCACCCGCCGCCACCGCCATCCCTCCTCCCCTCCTCCCCAACAACTCCCCAACCGCCAACCGCCAACCGCTACCAGCAACTGGTGGAGCGGCTGCACGGCGTGCTGCGGCCCTTCCTGCTGCGGCGGCTCAAGAGCGAGGTGGAGCGGCAGATGCCAGCCAAGCACGAGCACGTGGTGTACTGCAGGTGTGTGTGTGTGTGTGGGTGCGTGTGTGTGTGTGTGTGGGATGGGGTTGCAAGGATTTACCATATGGTGGATTGGTAGAACAGGTACGGCATCGGTAACGGCACGACTACTGTACCTGTGTACCTGACTACGCCTTCTCCTTCTAACTCTACTGCATGTAACCCCCTGGTTCGGGTTCTCTTGGTCGTTTACGCTTCTGGTTTCTGGAATGAACTACCCCCCTTCCCCACACCACCACCCACACCCACACACACCCAAACCCACAAACCCACACCACAAACCCACACACACCCCCACCTACCTCACACCACCCCACACCTGACCCCCGCAGGCTGTCCAAGCGGCAGCGCAAGCTGTACGAGGAGTACATGGCCAGCGCCGAGACCCGCAAGCGCCTGGAGACCGGCGGCTTCCTGGGCATGCTCAACTGCCTCATGTCGCTGCGCAAGGTGCGGGGCGGGGCGGGGGGCGGGGGGCTTGGAGGGGTGGAGGGGTGGAGGGGGGTAGCCATCCATAGGATGGTGTTTATCAAATGGTTGTGAAGTGGGGGATGGAGGGGGGGAGCGGTGAGCTCTCGTTTCCTTGCGCCCAACTCATTGCGCCCAAGCCGGGGTGATTATTTTCTCGGCGACCAGACCAAACCGCCGAACGGAATCGCCAACACCTATCTGCTCGTGACCTGTGCTCGGCACCTGCACCTGCACCCACCCACCCACCCACCTACCCCCACACAGGTGTGCAACCACCCCGACCTGTTCGAGGGGCGGCCCATCGTGTCGTCCTTCGACCTGGTGCCCGGCCTCAGCATACAGGTGAGCGGGCGCGCGGGGGGTAGGGCTAATGGCTCTTCCAGCTAATCTTCGTATGTACCGTAATTATCAACAGATCTCCACGCCCCCACAACAACAACAACGCCCCCCACAACAATAACAACCACCACCACCAGGTGCCATCCGCGGTCATGAACCCGCTCTACACCTGGCCGGCGCCCGCCAAGCTCTCGCCCGCCGAGATGGAGGCCATCGCCGCCGCCGCCGCGCGCGGCGGCGGCGCGCCGGCGCCGGCCGCCGAGTTCGGGGGCCCCCTGGAGCGGCGGCACCCCGCCTTCGCGCCCGTGGGCCACGTGGGCGCCTGCGGCAGCGCCGCCGTGGCCGGGCGGCTGGAGGGCGTCCTGGCGGGCGCGGGGCTGCTGCTGACGGCGTGGGAGGGGCTGGCGACGTGGGAGGCGGAGGACGCCATGGCGCTCATGGTGGGTGGGGCGGGGTGGGGTGGGGGGAGTGAGGAGGGGGAGCAGGAGGAGAGGAGGGGGAGGGGGGAGGGGAGCTGGCGGTCGGGGGGGGTCGAGGGGGGAGGAATGGGCAGGGCTCGGGAGGCGGGGAGGCGAGGGCTGGTAGGCCGTTCGGGGTGCCGGGGACGTTGTTGCTGTGTCGGCCGTGACGCCTCCTCCTCCGTGCCGAATCACGCGCCTTGTCGTATACGACGTTTAAAAGGTGTAATGTGTGCCTCTGCTGCCGTGTCGTGTACGACGACAACAACAACAGGTGCCGTACGAGGCCATGGCGCGCGAGTGCGGCGTGCCCGAGTGGGCCGCCACCAAGGGCGACGCCGACGTCCTCATGCGCGCCGCCGCCTCCGCGCGCGCCGCCGCCAACGCCGAAGTGGGCGGCGGCGCCGCCGCCGCCGCCAACGCGGCCGCCGGCGCGGCGGCCGCCGGCGCGCCGCTGGCGCTGACGCCGGCGGCGCAGAACCACATGGGTCGGCAGTACGGGTGAGTGTACTGCCGGCATGTGAGCGGCGGTGTCCGCATGCTGGTGCATGCATGATGTGCATGCATGCCGGTGCATGCATGCATGCACATGCACATGCATGCATGCACATGCACATGCATGCATGCACACAGCGGTTGCGGCGTGCATGGTAACGCTAGTCCTCTGTCCATGCCGCTTGCCGGCCATGCATCACCGCGCTGCTGCAGTCGGCGGCTCGCGAAAGCTTGTGAGCCAGCTACAAGAAGCAGTCCAACCCCTTACCTAGCTGCCTCCATTCCCCACGCCCACCCACCTGCACCCAACCCACCCAACCCACCCGCTTTCGGCTGTGCCTCGCTCGCTAGTGTTTGAATTTTGGTTTAGGACGGGCTGGGTTATAAAACCCACCCACGCCTGCTGCATTCCTGCTCCACTTCGGCACATATCCTTACAACCCACCCACCTGCACCCAACCCACCTGTACCCACACCAGCCCGACCCAACCCAACCCAACCCAACCCAACCCAACCCAACCCACACCAGCCCGACCCAACCCAACCCAACCCAACCCAACCCAACCCAACCCAACCCAACCCAACCCAACCCAACCCAACCCAACCCAACCCAACCCAACCCAACCCAACCCACCCACCCACACAGCTCGCTGCTGCACGACCCGGCCTACGCCGCCCTGGCGGAGGCCCTGGCGGAGCAGCAGCGCCGCGCCTCCGCCTGGCGCTCCAGCCGCCTGCGCCTGGCGGCGGCGCTGTCGGCGCAGCGCGCCGCCGCCGCCAGCCCGCTGTACGGCCGCAACCTGATCGCGCTGCTGGCGGTCGCGCACGCCAACTGCACCGCGCTGCGCCGCGGCGCCGCCGCCGTCAACGACTACAACTGGGCCGACGTGCAGCTGGCGGCGGCGGCGGCGGCGCCGCCGCCGCTCATCACGCCGCTTGACGGCGGCGCCGCAGGCGGCGACGAGGCGATGGCGGAGGCGGCGCCAGCGGCGGCGGCGCCGCCGCCGGCGCTGGTGCCGGTGGGGCGGTCGAGCTACCACATGCGGCCGTCGTTGCTGGAGGAGGTGGCGGTCAGCTACGTGCAGCGCGCGGAGGCCATCGACCCCGTGCTGCGGGAGTTCATGTTCGTCATCCCGCGCGCGCGCGCGCCGCCGCCGGACGTGTGGTGCAGCCGGCCCGACGGCGACGAGGCGCGCGCGGTGGCGCGGCGGCGGCAGACGGCGCTGGGCGAGTGGTGCGCGGCGGCGGGGCCGCTGCGGCTGGCGTTCGTGCGGCAGCAGCTGTTCTTCCCCGACAAGCGGCTCATCCAGTACGACTGCGGCAAGCTGCAGGTCTGTGTGGCGGCGGCGGGGCTCGGCGGGCGGCGGCGGCGGGGGTGGCTAGGATTGCAGCAGCGGGGGTGGATTGTAAATACCAGGGTTGTAAAGCCAAACCAAACTAAACGGAAACGGGGGACTGGGGGCGGTGGAAGCGGCGCGCCGGGGCTGTGCGTGCGGTGTAGCAAAAAGGTTGTTGTTATGGGCGGTGACAAGGCTTTGAAACGTACGTGCCAAGCTTTCCGCTAACTGTATTCGTGTCCTTGTCCTTCTGTTTGCTTTCCCTCCCCTCCAAGGCATCGCATCGTCTGTTTACATCTCCTCCTTCATTAATTTAACATGCATGGAATCCCCTCCAAGGCCGCCTGTGATCTTCTTCTCAATCCATATGCATGGAACCCCTCCCCTGCCCTCCCCCCCAACGTGTGTTGCAACGTCTGTTCTACGTCTACCTCGCCATTATTGAAACCTGCATGGAACCCCTCCCCTCCCCTCCCCAACCCCTCCCCTCAGGAGCTGGCGCTGCTGCTGCGCAAGCTCAAGGCGGGCGGCCACCGCGCACTCATCTTCACGCAGGTGGGCCGGTGGGCGCGACTGGGTGGCGGGGGGTGTGGGAGTGGTGTGGTGGGGGTGTGGTGGTGGTAAGGTAGTGGTGTGGGAGTGGTGTTGAAGGGGTGTGGTAGTGGTGTGGTGGTGGTGATGGTGGTGGTGGTGGTGCCTTCCCGTCATGGCGTGGGCGTGGCGTGCTGCGCCGCGCGCTGAGCCGCACAGCATCCCAGCAGCAGCAGCACGCTCCACGTCTGGAACTACCAGTCGGTCCAAACTCGGCTGAACCGGCACCGTCCCGCCTCCTCCCCCCCGCTTTTTTTCCAATAACAGCAACCAACTAAACTATCTAACAACATCCTCACACCTGGACCATGATCCGCACACACACACACACACACACACACACACACACAATAGATCCCTTCGCACGCACAAGCCTTTCATAGTACTCTCCCTTGTGATCTCTAACACACACCCAACAGATGTCCAAGATGCTGGACGTGCTGGAGGTGTTCCTGAACCTGCACGGCCACACCTACATGCGATTGGACGGCGCCACCAAGCCCGAGCAGCGCCAGATCCTCATGCAGCGCTTCAACACCGACCCCAAGGTACGGGTTGCTGTGTGGGGTTTGTGGCGGGGCGGTGTGGGGCTGTGGTGGGGCTGTGTGGGGTTCTGGGGATGGGGTGTGATGGGGTGTGATGGAGATGGGGTTTTGGCCCTGCCTTCAACCAAATGTGAAAGCGCCAGCCTCACCACCTTCTTGCATGAGCCGGGTGCCATGTGCGGCGCCATTTGGTTGACCGTCACTTTCCTCTTACCACCACAAACGCTGCATGCACTGCTGCTTGCTTGCTTGCTTGCATCACGCAGATCTTTGTCTTCATCCTGTCCACGCGCTCGGGCGGCGTGGGCATCAACCTCACGGGCGCCGACACGGTCATCTTCTACGACAGCGACTGGAACCCCGCAATGGACGCACAGGCCCAGGACCGCTGCCACCGCATCGGCCAGACGCGGGAGGTGCGCGGGGGGGGGGGCTGTGGGGGGTGCTGTAGGGGGGTTAGTTCATTCCAGAAACCAGAAGCGAAACGACCAATGGGGGGCAGGGCGGGAGCGGTGGGCGTGGGAGTTACGGGGCTCTGTAACCCCCTCCCTCCTCCCCAATCACCCAAACATCCAAACTCACAACACCAAACGCACGCACTCACGGCCCGCCCGCCCTTGCACACCCGCCCTTCCACACACCCGCCCTTACACGCCGCCGCCCTCCCACACCCGCCCACCCACCCAGGTGCACATCTACCGCCTGGTGTCCACCAACACCATCGAGGAGAACATCCTGCGCAAGAGCGACCAGAAGAGGCAGCTGGACTATCTGGCCATCCAGTCGGGCGGCTTCACAACCGACATGCTGGCGCAGGTGGGGCAGGGGGGCGGGGGAGGGGGTGGGGGGCGTGGGGAGTGGGAGGGGGCGGGGGGGAGCATAAGAGAGGGTGCGTGCGTTTGGGCGTGGGGTTGTGCTTAATGCAGCTGCAATTCCGACGCTGTGATATCCGACTCTCTCGCGCACCAGTAACCTCACACCTACCTCCCCAAACCCAACACCACCTCCCCCCACCACCCCTCGTCCTTAACCAAACATGCATGGCACCTCCGCCCCCCGCCCCCGCCCCCTGTCTGTCTACATCTCCTCCTTCATTAATTTAACATGCATGGCACCTCCGCCCCCGCCCCCGCCCCCACGCAGCTCAATATCGCCTCGCTGATGGGCGGCGGCGGCGGCGGCGGCGGCGGCGGCGCGGGCCTGGGCCCCACCGCGGACGACCTCAAGGCGGCGCTGCGGAGGGTGGAGGACGTGGACGACGCGGCGGCGGCGGCGGAGGCGGAGAAGGAGGCCGACGAGGAGCTGGACGAGTTCAGGAAGGACCCGCCGCCGGGCGCCGGCGGCGGCGAGGCGGGCGGCGACGGCGACGACGATGACAAGGCACGTGTGTGTGTGGGGGTGGGGGGTGAGGGGGGGTGTGTGGGGGTGCCATGCATTTAAATTAAGTGTGTGGGGGGGGTGAGGGTTGCTGGTGGGTGCTGGTGGGTGGGTGCTGGTGGGTGCTGGTGGGTGCTGGTGGGTGGGTGGGTGGGTGGGTGTGAGGGTTGGGGGGTAGTTCATTCCAGAAACCAAAAGCGAAACGACCAAGAGAACCCAAACCAGCCAGCCCAACCCAGAGCGCGGAGGTGGTGTGGTCGTAACCTGTGGGTCTCGGGCGCCCTTGACCTCGAATCTTCAGTCTTGTCGTCGGTGTTGTCGGTAGTCATGGATGGCACCCAGGCTCGCGCGCGTACAGACCCACCCCGTTAGCTAATTTGCGCGGGGGGGGGGGGAGTGAGGTGGGGTGCGGGGTTGTGCGCGACGAGGAGACGGGGCGGAGAAGAGGCGTGCACGTGCCCCACCCCCTGTGGGTGTGTGTTTGTGGCGGCGCACGGTCCGGGGGTCGCATTGGCACCCCCCCCCCCCAAACATGACCCACCGCCTGGGCTCCTCCCGGTCACCCACCCACCCACCCCTATCCCTGGCAGGACGAGGAGGGCGGCACGCAGGGCGGCAAGGACGCCGATGATGAGGTCAAGCAGGTGGGGGTGGGGGCGCGCGTGCACGTGCCGTGCGGTAATAAAGGGGGGCGGTCAGGCGTGGCGTGGCGTGGCGTGTGTGTGTGTGTGTGTGTGTGTGTGTGTGTGTGTGTGTGTGTGTGTGTGTGTGTGTGTGTGTGTGTGTGTGTGTGTGTGTGTGTGAATGGATGGGTGGGAGGGTTGTTCGGGATGGGAGCTGTAACCCGGTCGCACGCAACCCCCTTATCCTCCGCCGGCAAACACCAAATCACACGACTGCTACTTACGGCACACTGACAAGGTGGTGTTTTCCCACATTGTTCCAACTCTCTCGCAAACAAAAACACGCACGGAACGACAGGGCGGCGGCTCCTCGCTGCTCGCTGACATTGACGCCGACATGCTCAAAGCGCTGGCGGGCGCCGGCGGCGGCGGCGGAGGCGGCGGCGCTGAGGGCGGCGATGACCTGGAGGGCCTCATCGGCGGCGCCGCCGGCGGCACGGGCGGCGCCGCCAGCGCCACGGACATCCTGCAGCGGCTGCAGACCGGGCTGCGGCCCATCGAGCAGTACGCGGTGGGTGGCGGGCGGGCGGGAAGGCGGGAAGGTGGGAAGGTGGGAAGTGCGTTAGTAATACCGTACTAACTGGCGGCTCTGGCCTCTGGCCTACCCCTGGCCCCAGATGCCTGCTGCTGCTGCTGCTGCTGCTGCCGCCTAACCATACCTGGACCCCCACGCTGGACCCCCCTGCATTACTTAACTCTGCTTCCTTTAGACTGGTTTAGTTTGGGCTGGTAACCACAACCCCCCCCTGTTCCTGACTACGCCACCACGTCTCGAGTAACCATGCGCATAACCCCCCCCAAGACCGCTGCACCAACCAACCCCCCCCCAGCCGCTCCTGTCACTCACTCCTGTCATCACCAAGACCGCTGCACCAACCAACCAACCCCCCCACCCCACCCTGGCAACGCCTTCCCTTTCTAACTCATAATGCATGTAAAGCAGCCCTCCCTCCCTCACGCTCCTCCCTCCCTCCCTCACGCCCCATCTGCCCGCCCGCCCGCCAGGTTCGTCTGCTGGAGGACCTTAACCCTGTGGACGTGGAGGAGGAGGCGGGGCGCGCCATCGCCGAGCTCAAGGACGAGGACTGGGAGCTGGACGCCATGCAGCGGCGGCAGGAGGAGGCGGACGAGGAGGCGGCATCGGGCAGCGACGAGGAGAAGCTGGTGAGGTGGGGGGTAGTGGGGGGTTGTGGTTACCAGCCCAAACTAACCAAGCTCAAGGAAGCGGAACCAAGCTAAAGGAAGCGGAGTCAAGCAATGCATGCAAGGGGTTGGGGGGAAAGTTCGTTGCAGAAACCAAAGCTGGGGGGTGGGGGTGGGAGGGAGGAGCGGAGGGGAGGGGAGGGGGCTTGTGGGGTGCTGTCTGCTGGTTTCGGCAGTTGTAGAGAACTGCACCTTCTGCGCCTGCCCCTGCGCTCCGCCCTTCCCTCTGCACAACTTGACATGCATCGAACCCTCCCACCCTCCCCCCCAACACACACACACACACACACACACACACACACACACACACTCACACACACACACGCACGCAGGTGGAGGACTGGGACCGCGAGGCCGCAACGGAGGCGTACCAGGTGGGTGGGTGCTGGTCGGTGGGTGCTGGTGGGTGGGTGCGGACATGGCTGGGACATGGCTGCTGCAGCAAAAGAGTACCGTGTGCGCGGCGTGAGCAACGATGGGTGGGAACGGCGCAGCACAGCATGCACGGGTGAAGAAAGAAGAATAAATTTATGAGATACCCTTCTGAGTCACATCACGTGTTGAACATGGATTACATGAGATCATAACATCTTAACTAACCAACCGCTGCACACCGCCCCCCCGCCTTCTGTGTCGCATCGTCTGTCTACATCTCCTTCTTCATTAATTTAACATGCATGGAACCCCCCCCCCCAAACACCATCCATGGATGGCTACCCCCCCCCCAACGTCTGTCTACATCTCCCTCGTCATTAATTAAACATGCATGGAACCCCGTCCCCCCCGCCCCTCCCCCCCCCCTGCCCCACCCGCCCGCCGCCCCGGTGCAGGAGTACGCGGTGCTGGTGGAGGAGCACCTGCGCGAGCGCGAGGCCGCGGAGGGCGGCGGCGGCGGCGGCCATCGAAGCCGAGACCGCGCGGCTGGTGGCGCTGGCGGCGGAGAGCGGCGGCGTGCTGCAGGCGGCTGACGTGGCGGCGGCGCTGGCCAACGGGGTGGTGCTGCCGCCGGGCATTGTGGTCATCGGCGCCGACGGGCAGCCGGTGGCGCTGGAGCAGGGCGGCGGCCGCGGCCGCGGCCGCGGGCGGGTGAGTAGTGTGTGTGTGGGGGGGGGGGCTCCTGCTGGCGCTGTTGGCTGTCGCCTTGGGGCATGGGGGCATGGGGGCATGGGGGCATGGGGGCTGGGACTGGGGGCTGGGGGTCTGGGGGTCTGGGGGCTGGGACTGGGGGCTGGGGCTTCGGGGCTGGGGCCGTGGCTTGGGGGCTTTGGGGGCCTGTTGAAGGTTGGAGGTTGGAGGTTGGAGGTTGGAGGGGGATGGGCTGTGGAGTTGTCGCAGGCGGTGCGCAGTGGTTGCCATGGCACAGGGTGCGCATGTCCAGGCCAGCAAGGGAGGGGATGGGGGGGCGCTGCCACTGACCCGCCACTGACTGACGCATCCTTTCTTCTCATCTCAATCTTCGTGGTCCTGGACTTGGCTACAGGGCCGCGGGCGCGGGCGGGGGCGCGGGCGCGGCGCCGGCGAGGGCGGCGACACGCCGGCGCCGGGCTCCGAGGCCGGCGGCGGCGGCGGCGCCGCCGCCAGCACCGGCGGCCGCGGCCGCGGCGGCCGCCGGCGGGCGGCGGTGCCCAAGGGCGGCTACGCCGAGTCCAGCGGCGACGAAGACGAATTCTTCGCCGATGACAGCGACGATGACGGCGCCGGCGTCACCGTGTCGGCGCACGCCACCAAGCGCACCACCCGCGGCGCCGCCGCGGCGGTGGCGGGCACGCCGCCGCCGCCCGGCGCCGCCGCCGCCGCCGCCGTCAACGGCGGCGGCGGCGTGCCGCACGGCAGCGCCAGCTGGATGGCGCTGGCGGTGACGGACGCGAGCTCGCCGGCGGCGACACCGTCGCCGCCGCCGCTCTGGAGCCCGGCCTGGGACCCGGCGCTGTGCAGCGCGGTGTCCACGGTGATGGACCGCACGGCGGCGGCGCCGCCGCCGCTCAGCTCCATTCCGTGGGCGGCGGTGTGCCAGGGCGTGATGGCGGCGGTGCGCACCGCCTGCGCCGCGGAGGCCGGCGGCGCGCCGCTGCCGGGCGCGGTCAGCGCGGAGCGCTGCCGCCGCCGCTTCGCGCAGCTGCTCGCCGCGTTCCGGCCGCACCTGGCGGCGGCGGCGGGCGGGGCGGCGGCGGCGAACGGCGGCGGCGGCGGCGGCGCGGCGGCGGGCGTGGCGAACAGCAGCACGGCGCTGCTCGGCGAGCTGCGAGACCAGCTGTCGCGGGCCGTGGACGGGCTCAGTCGTGAGGCGCTGCAGGTGCGTGTGTGCGTGCGTGTGTGCGTGTGTGGGTGTGACCGACTAGTGCCCCCCCCTCCCCCTTCCGTGTTGCCCGCGGCCCGCCTCGCTGTCCATGTGGATATAAAACATGCCGCTCCGTCTTCCGGCCGTGTGACGCCATCATGTGTTTGTTTGTTTGTTTGTTTGTTGTTTGTTTGTTGTTTGTTGTTTGTTGTTTGTTGTTTGTTGTAGTGCACCCAAACAACCTTTCATATTCCTTCCCCCCGGCAGGTGCTAAACAGCAGCGTGAGCAGCGTGCTGCGGCCGCAGCACGTGCTGTTCAACCAGCCCTGCGCCAACGGACTGGTGTCCATGCTTCAGGTGGGTGCGTTTGGGGGGTGTGCTTGGCTTGGCAAGGGGGCGGGGAGTGGGAGCGCGGCGGCCTGCGGGGCTGCTTGGTTGAGCCGGATCCGTATGGTGTTCTGCATTGCGAAGACTGATTCGGCCGCTCTGCTTTGTAAGGAATTGCGCCACATGAGTAAGCCCTTGCGCCGTTGCCCTTGTGCCTTGCTCCTGCCTCCTGCGGCTGCACTCGCGGCTGCACGTGCCATTTTACCCCCATCGCTTCCTCCTCGCGTTCTCATTTCCTTGCTTCTTCCCGCTTGTGGCGTTGCCTCCCTTGCGCCCCCCCCAAACACCACCACCCCTCGTCATTAATTTAAATGCATGGAACCCCAAACACCACCACCCCTTCGCAGCAAGTGCTGCGCTCGCGCGGCGCCGCCCGCTCCGCGCCGCCGGCGGTGGACCTGCTGGTGACGCCGCCTGACGTGGAGGCGCTGTTTGGCGCCGTCAGCGACTACCTCACGCTGTGAGTTAAAGTAGTTGGTTAGTTGGTTAGTTAGTTATGAGATGGTGATGGGCGCTGGTTGTGATTGTGATTGTGGTGATGGGCGGTAGTGCTGGTGATGCTGTTGATTCGGGGAGCGCGCATGCACGCATGTATGTGCATGTGCATGTGCATGTGCATGTGCATGTGCATGTGCATGTGCATGTGCATGCATGTGCATGTGCACACACGTGGCGCTGGGTTGTGCACACACATGGCGCTGGGTTGTGCTTTCTCGCGGGGCTTTCTCGCGAGGCGCCGAGGCAGGCCGGTGTCCGTGCCGTGCATGCGATGTGTCGTGTGGGGGGGGGGGAGGGGGTGCTGTCAATCTGGGACTCTTGTGCTTGCGCTGCTGCGGCGTGTGCGGTCGTGACCACCGCATGTGTTAGCGATCACCGCATGCGTGTGTTTGTGTCTTTGTGTGTTTGTGTGCGTGTGTGTGCGTGTGTGTGTGCGTCTTTACGTGTGTCTGTTGGCCTGCCGGTGCTGACGCAGGCACCCACCCCCAGCTCCGGTGGAGGGAGTGGTGGACACGAAGCGCCCCTATGTGCGGCGGAAGGGAGTGGGCGGAGACGGCGACGACGGCGGCGGCGGCGGCGCTGGTGGTGGCGGCGGCGGCGGCGTTGCTTGCGGCGGCGCTGGCGCTTACCAGCAGTACCAACAACAGCCGCAGCAGCAGCAGCTGCAGCACCAGCACCAGCAGGCGGCGGCACCGCAACAGCACCAGCAATACCACCAGTACCAGCAGCAGTACCAACCGCCGCCGCCGCCGCACCAGCAGCAGCAGCAGCAGCTGCACTACCAGCAGCCATCACAAGCGCACGCCGCCACGCCGCCGGCACCATCCGCGACAGCGCCGCAGGCACCAGCAGCGCCGCCGCCGCCGCCGGCGACGGCGGCGGCGACCAACCCGCTGGCGGCGGTGCATGCGCAGCTGGCGGCGGCGCAGGCGCAGGTGGCGGCGGCGGCAGCGCAGCTGCAGGCGCAGGGGCTGCACGTCCCGCACGCGCAGCAGCAGCAGGCGGCGCAGACCGCGCAGCAGCAGCAACTGATGTACTACAATCTGATCATGCAACAACAACAACAGCAGCAGCAGCAGCAGCAGTACTACCAACCACCACCGCAGCAGTAGAGTGCTTTGGCTGTGGCGCAGTGGTGCGTCGTCTGATGAGGCGCAACTGCTCCGGCTCCAGTGGCTACAGTTGTCAACTGAGCACGGCGATAGGAAGGAGGAGATTGCGATGCGACCATTTTTTGCCGTGGGTGCGCCAGCGAACGTGCCGGACACACTACGGTAATCCACGATGATGTGTGTTGGGGCGGAAGGGTGACTGCGTGACTGGCAGGGGCGAGGCTCATAACCGAGCACCGATGTACCTGTGTGGCCCATTTTATATTTGTAGTTCTCCGGGTCTTTATGCCTTGCCTGTCAATAGGCCGATAAAGGCAAGGAGTGGAAGTTGACATCCTTCTCGTGAGCAGAAGAAGTGGGAGAAGACCTGGAGGGACGCGCACATGGTTCCCTGATGCACGCCTGTAACGCGCCGGCTTGGGCAGTGGAGTCAAGGGTGGAGTGGACGGCAGTGTGTCACCAACGCTTGGGCCACAGTGCGGCTTTGCTAGGCCGCCAGGGCCCAGGAGGGGAAGCGTCTATGGCTGGGAAGGCAGGGCAGCGCAGGGCGGCAGGGCAAGGGAAGGGAAGGGCACGGACGGTCCGAGATGACACGCGGTGTGTACGGATGGCAGCCGCCACGATTGCAGGCCATCGACCGCCCAACCGCATGTCCCTAGTCCCTACGTACCGCGCGTGTTCCCATCACCACCACCCCAATTGCCACCCTTATTTGTGGCGCTGGTGGCAATGCCGCTAGTTAAGTAAGGAGGAGGAGGAGTCGCGGAGTCAAGCAGGAATCGAGGCGCTCGGGCTCCTTGGGCAAACCACCTCGTCGGGGCCTCGGGGGCCGCAGCCGCACTCCATCGGGTGCGAATGCCGGGTGTGCCGTACGTGCGCCGCCGCTGCTGCTGTGGTGCGTGGCGAGTGGCGGCTTGCAAGCGCGGTGGCGCCGGCGGCGGAGGTGGAGGTGGAGGTGGCGGCGGAGGTGGAGGTGGAGGTGAAGGCGCCGCTGCCAGCACCAGCCGCTGCAGCACCCACAGCAGCAGCGAGCAGCAGCAGCAGCAGCAGCAGCAGCAGTAGCAGGCGATGCTTGCGTCCTGTGGCAATGGCAGTGGCAATGGCAGTGGCCAGCAGCAGCAGCAGCAGCAGTCATCGCCAGCAGCGAAGGGGGCGGCTGCAGGGGCAGTGGCGGCGGCAGTGGCGGTGGCGGCAGTGGTGGCGAATGTGAACGAAAGTACGCGGGCATGGGCAGGAGCAGCAGCAGCAGCGCTGGAGAGGATGGGTGGGGGAATGGGGTATGCGTGGGCGGGGGGGGGGTAGCCATACATAGGATGGTGTTTATCAAATGGTTGTGAAGTGGGGGGTCGAGAGTGTTGGGGCTGTGCCGCATGGCAGTAGTGGCCCAGCAACCCACGGGGCATGCGTGGCTGCACGGTCCCAGAAGCCAGGCCGACCACAATTCCAGTTGGCCAGGAAGCCTTACCTCTCTGCCTTCACAAGACCCTGGCAGGCTGGCACACACGCCAATCAGTGAGCACTGCGCGCAAACAAGCAAACATGCCCCATCACAGCGGCGGCAGCACCAAGCAGCAGACCGCCTCGCGCGCCGGCTCGCGAGCGCGGCGGTCGGCCGGGGTGGCGCGCGCACGGGTGGCGCTCGCAGCGGTCGCGGGCCTGCCACTGCCGCTGCCGCCGCAGCTCGAGGCGGCCGCAATCGCGGCTGCACAGCGCGAGCTCAGAGCAGCCATCGCTGCCTGCCCGGCGGCCGAGCTGCAGATCGACGCCGCGATCCTCGCGGGACTGGTCGCCGCACACGGCTGGGCCGCGCGGGCTTTTGCGGCCAACCCGCACCTTGAAGCAGCTGGAGAGCTGTTTCACACCACAGCCGACCTGCTAATGACCCTGCCACTCACCACCTCGCGAGACCCGGGCCTGTTGTCGGCCGCTAGTTGTTGGGAGCTGCACGTTGTGAAGGCGCGTCAGGTGACGGCCGCACTGCTCAGGGGCGACCTGTTGGCCGTGTATGCGCGCATTGCGACCGGCGGCGGTGCGGGCAGCAGCGGTGCGGCGGCGGCTGCAGACGAGGGGCCCGGCAGCGGCAGTGCCGGCGCCTCCCCCGCCTCCTCCTCCGCGGATGCTACGTCCTCCTCCTCCGCGGCAGCAGCTGCAGCAGCAGGCGGCGTGGCCAGTCCCGGCGGCGGGCGCGGCAAGTGGCAAACCATCACCCGCCTTGAGGACTGCCTTAATGTGCTTTCCCTCATGATCGATTGGACGTTGCACGACGCCGAGGGAGTGGGCCCCGCGAGCGCCGGCCTGGGGCAGGAGCTCTTCGCCGCGCTCGCCGCCAGCGCAGTCCTGGAGCACACGGCGGCGGCCTTGCTGCGTGTGGCGGCGCAGGCGACAGCGGCGGATGACGAGACGGGCGCGAAGGTGACCGCGGTGCTGGCGAGCAACCTGTGTCGGGTGCTGCATGTGCTGCTGGTGCCGCAGAGTGTGTCCATGGGCCCCGGCGGCAATGGTGGCGGCCCCGTGGACGCCTCTCTGGTCGCGGCGCTGTGCGGCCCCGCGCTGCAGTGCTGCAGTGCTTGGCTCCTCGCCGCCGCCTGCGACGGCATCCCGGTTCCCAAGCCTGGCCGGGGCACTAGCAGCAGCAGCAGCCGCGGCGGCGGCACATGCAGCGCTCCGGCGGGGGGCCAGGCGGCGGCGGCGGCCGCCCTGCAGCCGCAGCCATCCTTTGCGCTGCTGCGGCGGCTGCCCGCCGGCCTTGCGCGCCCGCTGCGCCTTGGTGACCAGCCCGACAGCTACCGCAAACCCACTGACGCCATTCCCGCCGCAGCCCTGGCGTATGTAGAGGTGATGCTTTCAGCCTTCAGCGGAGGGCCCTGGGCTCTGTTGCAGGCGGAGGAGGCGAAGGCAGTGGCGGCGGCGGCGGCGGCAGTGGCTGAGCCGCAGGAGGAGCAGGCAGCGGCGCAGCCACAGCAGCAACCGCAGCAGCCGCCAGTGCAGCAGCCGCCAGTGCAGCAGCCGCCACTGCAGCAGCCGCCACTGCAGCAGCAGCCGCCGCAGCAGCAGTCACAAGAGCAGCAGCCACTGCAGCAGCAGCCGCGGCAGCCTCAGCCACAAGAGCAGCGGGCACCTGCAAGCGGCAGTCGCCGCAGCAGCAGTCGGCTGCCGCGCGCAGGCGTGTTCGACCTCCTCGCTGCCTGCCTGCCCACGTACCGAGAGGCCGCCACCCGCCATGACACCTGCAGCAACCGCCGCCTGCGGGACGGCTCCTTGGTGCTGCTGACCAACCTGCTGCTACAGCTGCCGCCGCGCCAGGCGGCGCCGCGGCTGCCGACGCTGTGGGCGGCTGTGCTTGCAGAGCTGGCGGCGGGCAATGTGGATGCAGCGCCGCCAGCGGTCCGGCAGCTGCTGGAGTTACGGCTGGGGGCACCTGTTCCTGCTGCTGCTGCTGCTGCTGCTGCTACAGCCACAGCTGCCATCGCCGCTGTGGAGGCGCCACCGCTGCAGCAGGATCAGCAGCAACAGCCGCAGCAGGTGCTGCTGCCAGTGGAGGCTGTAGCATCCGGACACGCCACCGCGCCAACCGATGAGCCTAGCTACAGCATGCGCTGCGCGCTGGACGCGGGGCTGCTGCCGGCGATGGAGCGCGGGCTGCGGCACGGCGGCGGCAGGGACTGGGCGAGAGCTGATGTGTTGTTGTCCCACATCCTTGTTAGGCAGCAGCGTGCAACCCGCAAATGGCCTGCGCTGCTGACGCACACACCCCTGACCGAGGCGGTGGGGCTGCTGGCGACTGTGGGCGCAACCGCCCGTCTCTTTACCACCGCCGGCGAGGAGCTGCCGGCGAGTGCGAGGCAGGCGTATGCCGACAGCTGTGAACTATTCAGGACTGAGTGCTGGATGCTGCTGTGGGAGCTCACACGTGTGGTCGAGGAAGGCCAGCAGCAGCTGCCGCCGCCGCCGCCGCAGCCGCAGCCGCAGCCGCAGCCGCAGCCGCAGCCGCAGCCGCAGCCGCAGCCGCAGCCGCAGCCGCAGCCGCAGCCGCAGCCGCAGCCGCCGCAGCCGCAGCCGCAGCCGCAGCCGCACAGGCCCAGCAGCAACAGCAGCAGCACCGCAGCTGATGGCTCCACGGCTGCTATAGCAGCTGTGTGGGAGCGGCGGCGGCTGCTAGCTAGCATGTCGATGCAGCAGTTGGGCGACGAGCTGGTGCGCGGCATAGCGAAAGAGGCACATGCATATGGAAACCCAGGCGCAGGCATCAGCAGCCACATGGGCAAGAACGACCTCCGTGCCCTCGTGTCAACGAAGCTGCGGCATCTATTCGCGCTGCTAGCACATGCAGTAGCCGCAATTGCTACGGCCCCGTCTCTAGAGCAGCAGGCGGTGGCGTGCGGCTGTGGTGCAGCGGCTGGGTCGGTGTCGTCATTGGCACCAGCAGGCCCGGTTGAAGCAGCTGGGACGGCGGCGGCGGCGGCAGCACAAGCGCCACATCAGCAGCAGGCGCAGCAACAGCAGCAGCAGCAGCAGCAGCAGCAGCAGTGCAGCCGGTCGTGGCGCGTGCTCATCCGCAGCCTGCGCTTGGGGGAGCTGGAGGAGGCGTTGCTAAACAGCTATGTGGGGGTGGTGGCGGCAGCCAGCGGCGAACTTGTGGGGTTCTGTCAGGATACCCTGCTTCGGTTCTTTGCCTTGCTGTGGGCGTTGCAGCAGCCCGAAGGCCCAGCATCTGACACGAACGCTGCTGGCGGCAAAGCCGCCCCGTCCACGGCGGCTGCTGCCAGCGGCGGCGCCAAAGCTGTGAGGAGAAAACCGGCACCAGCAGCGGCCGCCGCGGGGGGTGCAGCAGGCGGCGACAGTGGAAGATGCCGGGCTGCGGCGGTGGCGTGGGTATCCGGCATGTCAGCGCTCGAGCAGCTGGCGGCGCGGCGTGGCTGGCCCGAGCTCGCCGAGTGCTGCAGGGCAGGGCTGAGGTCGGGCTCACTCCCGTCCGACGCCAGGCAGCAGCAGCAGCAGCCTCAAGGCCAGCAGCAGCAACAGCCCTCGACCAGCAGTGGTGCCGCCGCGGCTGCACGGGCTGCGCTGCGTGCAGCCGTCATGCGCAGCAGTTGGTTTGCGGACGAGCTGCAGAGGAGCTCCTGGCTACTGCCGCCGCTGGAGGTGCAGCGGCGGCTAGGGATGACGGCGGCTGTAGCAGCCGCGCCGGCCGCTGGCCCTGGCGGCGGCGGCAGTAGCAGTAGCGGTGGCGGCGGACATGCGGATGAGGGCTGCGGGGCTGTGTCAGGCTTGTGCGGCAACCCCGACTGCCGCAGCCTGGACGGCCCCAGCGCGCTGCTCCCGCCGGGCGGCGGCAAGCTGTGCGCCCGGTGCAAGGCGGTGCGCTACTGCTGCGGCGCGTGCCAGCTGGCGCACTGGCGCGAGGGCGGGCACAGCGAGGAGTGTGTGGGGCTGTCCAAGGCGAAATAGATGCTGTGAGCCGAACGTTTGCGAAGCGCATGCTGAATGCTACTGTTGATATGAGATGGCTTTGGGGTTTAGGGTTTCATGTAAATCATGTGATGTGCGTGGCGGCGGCCATGGCATGAGCAGGCAGGGAGCGCGCTTGTAGCGCGAAATGATGTAACGCAAATGTTGCAATATGCAATTAGCTGTGCGACTGGAGAAACTAAGAAAGAGCGAAGACACAAGCAGCGACAAGGTCTGGATCCATGACAGCTGCATGCGTTGCACGCCCGGAGCTGATTGCCACACAAGTGGCAGAAGGGCACTCCGCGCTAGAAGGCGTCAGGGCTTAACCCCCGCCTTGAGCATATTGAGACACTAAAATGCATGTGAAAGGGTATGGAGGAATGCGTGTGGCGGTGACACGCGTGTGTGTGTATGTGTGCGTGTGTGTATGCGGGTGTCCACCCACGGTGTCCACCCCTCTCCCCACCAACTCCCCCTTGTCCACACTGACTTCCCCGGAAGGGTCTTGTGCCCGTGCAGTTCGTAGAAGTACGTGCAGTCCGTAGAAGTACGTGCAGTTCGTACAGTTCGTAGGTTCGTATTGAGTGGAAGGTGGGAAGTTGGCGAGTCGTAGTGGTAGCTGCGCTGCAGTTGCTTGGTCGGACAGATCTTGGATCCAAACGCAATGGGGATCTGGATCTAGAGGCGGCGCCAAGAGTACTTAAGAGGCGGGCCGGCTATTGTTTAGGCATAGTGCCGGGTGCTCACCAGACGCACCATTCCTGGTAGCCATTCCCAGGCTCGGAGTCTTGTATATCAGTCCGGGTGGACGAACTTACCCACCACCGGCTGTGCCCTGTAACGTAACACAATTGACTTAACCGTCCCCTGTCCCTCACAACCGGCAACTCGCGGTTGTTACACAGCGGGAGGGGTAACTGCCTAAGACTGCGGGACACGCAGCAGCAGCCCTCATCAGCCTGCCTTACGGACGTGGTTGAATCACGCCCCAGCTATCCTGCTAAGCCAACCCCCCCGTCCAAGTCCCCAAGTCTCTACGCAGCCCCGTTACGCCAAGTCTCGATACTCCGCAACAAGTCTCGATATCCCCCTCACCAGCTTCTGCTGTGGACTCCGCGGACGCACAAGGAACCAGCCGTCACAGCACTAGTGATCGTCTCCATACGACTCTAGTGTGCCCCCAGCGACATCAGACGATTCTAGGGCAGCCCCGTCACTCCCCAAGTTAGGCGGTTGGCTAGTCGCACGATTAGTTCAACGCGAAAATTTTGGGGGTGGCCGGCTTAGTTGGTATCGAGACCAGGTTAGCTGGTGCTCGACTGGTGGGCGGTGCCTGGTATCCTTAGTCACTCCCGTTCTACCCACCTTAAATCATGGGGACGCCGCCAGCTCACGTGCAGCCTAGCAGCGTTAACTCCATACCCTACTATGAGACTGATGACTGCGCCCGGCAATGGCTGGCGCGGCTGGAACGTGCCAGGCGGATGTACGGCTGGACGGACACGCAAACGCTAGATGTTGCGGTCTGCCGCCTTGGCGACTCCGCCGCGTCCTGGTATTCTGGCGTGGAGCGGTCTACCACGACCTGGATCCAATTCAAGACGGCTTTTGAAGAGCGGTTTGAAGCAGATCATGAAGAGCTTTACAATCAGCTACTGCGTTGTCAGCAGCACCGGCAAGAAACCGTGCGCAAGTACGCGGACCGGTTTCGCGACTTGGCGTCACAGCTCGCACTTGAAACATCGGATCCGTTCTGCACCTTCAACTTCTTGCACGGCCTTCAACAAGACGTGTATGATCAAGTCTTCTTGTTGAAACCCAAGACGCTAGATGCCGCTATCCGCGACGCCATCTACGTGGATGAGGGGTCCCGGCGACACGCCACAGCAGCCACCCCCGACCGCCGCAACCACCGCCCACGGCGTTCTGAGTATGAGCATAACCACCATCACTCGTCGCGCTCCCACCACCGCGCAAGAGACGCGTGGTGTGCCTACGGCCGCCCACACGAAGCTAATCTCTTTGACACGCCCGCCGATGCCGGTGTGGACGACGAAGCGCTTGCCGGGCTGGTGGAGCAGATGTCGCGCCTTGAACGCCTGTTGGAGGAAGTGGCCAGGGCCAGGGCCACACTTCATGGAGATGACAGACGAGAGCCGGTACTACGGGCAGTACGTGGACGGGTATTACGAGCCGCGTCCTGCGCGCCGCCGTAATGACGCTCCTACCTACTCGCCCACCGCCCATGCCGCCTACGTGCCTTCCCCGCATGTGTGCATGACGGCGACCGCCTGCCCAGTAGAACACCCGTTCGAGCACTTGGAACCCGAGCTGCTCGCCCCCTCACCTGACCCCTGGCCTGCAGTCACCGCGCGTGCCGCATCGCCGCAAGCACCGGCGCCCTTGACGCCAGCGGCTAAGGTTGCCGCTGTAGAATGCTCCCGCCGATGCGCTACCGCCGGTGAGACACTCCTGGAGTCACCAGCGAGTCCTGCAACGCAGATTGCAGGGGTTCACCATGATCCTGAGTCGCTGTGCACGGAGGAAGATCTCATCTGCAACAATGAGGCGTGGCAGCCGCCGCAGGAGCAACCCATACAAGTCGCCCTCGCCTCGGCGCCTGTGGAACCCGGAGCACCACCGTCAGAACCCCTCGTGGATGCATGTCCCCGAGTTTACAGCGTGCTCAGCGATGACCCCGTGCCCCAAGATAGGGGTTTGCCTAGCTCACCTGCCACTGAGTGCGAGTGGTCCTCAGCAGTGCTTCAGCCTGCACAACCGCTCCCCGTCAGGCTGGCATCCGCCGCCGAGGAGACGCTGACGCAGCCGGTGTGTGCTGACGCGTTGGCACCTTCGAACAGTGGAGGGTGGCGGAGGCCGGACACATGTCAGTACACCGCGCCGCGCGCCAATGAGCATGAATTCTACCCCACATCCCCTTCCACACATGATGATGCTCATAGCACCAGCAGCGCCCCACACACGGACACGGTGGAGGAGCAGCTACCCCTGCCCATGTTCCGCTCACCCGACCTAAGTTGCCCGTTGGGATACGATGCGCACCTCGCCGACCTTCAGGACGTGTCGCTCTCCGGGGCTACCACTGATAGCGCCGAGCCAAGCACGATAACTCTGCGGGCGAGGGGAAGTGGCAGTAAGTTAGATGCAACTTCCGACGCCCTTGCTTATCCCGCCGACCTTACATGCGACCTTGAGGACTGGCCGAGGGTCAGCGACTGCCGCGCGGTGCTAGCCGTACCCAAGCTCAGCTACCCCGAAGAGGATGCTCCGCTGCCCGGGCCCTCTGAACCCGCTACCTTATGCATTCCTCACCTGGTGCTAGCAGCACTCCGCTCGCTTCCCAGGCTGTCGAGCGCCGACTTGGCCGCGCCTCCGAGCAATGGTATCGCGTTTGACCTGTCCATGAGCGTTATGCAGTCACCGTATAATGATCAGGAGCGCACTCTCGCGGGCATCACCAACGCAGCAAGCGGAGATGATGAGAAGTCGCACAGCTACCCTACCCGCTACCCTGCTAAGGTCTCCGAGCACGCGTACGTGTACGGGATCCAGTTCAAGTCTGCCCTGATGTGTACTGCCACGTTCATCCGTTCCCCTTACACACGGCACAACACCACCGTCGCACTGCCTGCGAACTTCATCTGCGTGTCGTATTCCCCCGCACGTACCGTGCCAAAGGCCCCACCGCCACCAGAGCCGCCACCGCGGGCAGCACCACCCACCGCAGCCGGGTGCTTACAGCCGCCGTATACCTGCAAGCGTGGCAGAGCAAGCACTTGGTTGGCGCTTACGTAGCCGATCACAGCCGCTAGGCACTTCGCACAAGAAACTGATGGAGCAACGCGACCGCAGCCTATCCGCCTGTCACGACATCCCGTGTTGCCGTAGAAGACTCAAATAGTCAGAGGGGTTCCCGCCCGTACCCACCCTTCGCACCACCTGCCCGCAGCCATCTAAGGCACCGGCGAGGGCGCCGGATCAGTTGTGGAGGGGGGCGATCTAGTAGGCCGTGGTGCAGCAGTTACAGCAGTTGCGCACTTGCGACACCACCGTTTCTCCCGCACGCAGTGTTTTACCCATGCACACGTTTATGCACGGCGTCGTGTACAACCAACCGCCACAGGCGCCAGGATTTCGCCCGCTTACCGAAGGTTGGGTTTTCGGCACGCTGATGGAGCAGCCAGCTATGGCAACCACTGGCGGCGCAGGCAGCATCATAACCTGCAAGGGCAGCGGCATGACACCAGCAATTGTAATTAGAACACCGGTCGCCAATATGCATAACGCAAGAGCAATGACAATGGCAGCGCAGAGGTGTCCGAACACACGCGGGCCTGAGCCAGCGCAACCGGTTTTCCCCTGCACAGCCAATCCCTCCTCACACCCCCGCAATCCCAACATCCGGCCTTCGGCTTGGCCGTACTTACTTGAACACCGCCTCAGCGCCAGCGTGGAGTCAGCAGTCAGCGCGGCGTACCTAGGCGCTATCGCCAGAGTTGCGATGGAGCAAAGGTGGAAGGGGCTGCTCAACTTTGATAAAAGAATGTAGCCCTCCAGCCTTAAAAGCAGCACCGCTGCCTGCATGGAGCTGTACGGCGTCCCATTGCATCCGCAGCAGCAGCTTCTCACCCACGAAGCCCGTTCACGAATTCACTCCTTGGAGCCCGTCCAGGCGGCGGGACAGACAAGGCCCCCCCATTCGCGTAACGCCCGACTCTTGTTCGGCACGCCGCCTCCGCCGGCGAGTGCGTCACCATGCCCGCGGCAGGTCCCCACTCGGCAGCCCGCCATGTATTTCGCTCGCCGAACTATTTACAATACGCCCGTCCAGCTCGTTCAGGCTTTCAAGCGTTTCAAACTTTCGCCCAAGAGGATTCTACGCGGCACTGACGCGGACAACGCGCAAATGAGATTCAGTGCCTCAAATCTAATTGATTTTCGGCATTGAACCGTGAGGGCACGGTTTCATTTTGCGTGGGCTGTCACAGCTGTAGCGCGAAATGATGTAACGCAAATGTTGCAATATGCAATTAGCTGTGCGACTGGAGAAACTAAGAAAGAGCGAAGACACAAGCAGCGACAAGGTCTGGATCCATGACAGCTGCATGCGTTGCACGCCCGGAGCTGATTGCCACACAAGTCGCAGAAGGGCACTCCGCGCTAGAAGGCGTCAGGGCTTAACCCCCGCCTTGAGCATATTGAGACACTAAAATGCATGTGAAAGGGTATGGAGGAATGCGTGTGGCGGTGACACGCGTGTGTGTGTATGTGTGCGTGTGTGTATGCGGGTGTCCACCCACGGTGTCCACCCCTCTCCCCACCAACTCCCCCTTGTCCACACTGACTTCCCCGGAAGGGTCTTGTGCCCGTGCAGTTCGTAGAAGTACGTGCAGTCCGTAGAAGTACGTGCAGTTCGTACAGTTCGTAGGTTCGTATTGAGTGGAAGGTGGGAAGTTGGCGAGTCGTAGTGGTAGCTGCGCTGCAGTTGCTTGGTCGGACAGATCTTGGATCCAAACGCAATGGGGATCTGGATCTAGAGGCGGCGCCAAGAGTACTTAAGAGGCGGGCCGGCTATTGTTTAGGCATAGTGCCGGGTGCTCACCAGACGCACCATTCCTGGTAGCCATTCCCAGGCTCGGAGTCTTGTATATCAGTCCGGGTGGACGAACTTACCCACCACCGGCTGTGCCCTGTAACGTAACACAATTGACTTAACCGTCCCCTGTCCCTCACAACCGGCAACTCGCGGTTGTTACACAGCGGGAGGGGTGACTGCCTAAGACTGCGGGACACGCAGCAGCAGCCCTCATCAGCCTGCCTTACGGACGTGGTTGAATCACGCCCCAGCTATCCTGCTAAGCCAACCCCCCCGTCCAAGTCCCCAAGTCTCTACGCAGCCCCGTTACGCCAAGTCTCGATACTCCGCAACAAGTCTCGATATCCCCCTCACCAGCTTCTGCTGTGGACTCCGCGGACGCACAAGGAACCAGCCGTCACAGCACTAGTGATCGTCTCCATACGACTCTAGTGTGCCCCCAGCGACATCAGACGATTCTAGGGCAGCCCCGTCACTCCCCAAGTTA
The DNA here is from genome assembly GCA_016834595.1 of Chlamydomonas schloesseri. Classification (NCBI taxonomy): domain Eukaryota; kingdom Viridiplantae; phylum Chlorophyta; class Chlorophyceae; order Chlamydomonadales; family Chlamydomonadaceae; genus Chlamydomonas; species Chlamydomonas schloesseri. The sequence goes on along the minus strand of JAEHOD010000021.1, from coordinate 487,469 downwards.
GGCGGTTGGCTAGTCGCACGATTAGTTCAACGCGAAAATTTTGGGGGTGGCCGGCTTAGTGTCACACGCTCCTTCTGCCGGACATGGGGTTTCGCGTGGTGTACTACTTAGGCCAGCGACAACGAACGCCAAACTGCAGGAGGCACCGGGGAGGCAATGAGGCCCGTATTGCAGGGCTGTGGAGCGGGGGAGCGGCGGTAGCGGCGGGTGCAGCGGCAGCGCCTTGCTGAATGAAGTAAGACGCCACAAGCATGTATGGGGGTGCACACGGGCGGGTGCGTCACGTGGGTGTGTCGCACGCGGCGAAACGGCCTAGCTAGTTTTGGTGCAGACGCGTGTTTGTGTCAGGGAATGGGATGTGGTGGCAGACGTGCCCTGGGACGGGCAGTTCACTTGTCAGCGTGATTGCACACGCAACGTGTCCTGTTACGGACATGCGCTAAAACGTAAATGTATGTCCTGTATTGCCTGTATTGATGCCAGGAGCCGCCTGTGCTTATGTTTGTGTTACCAAGCGTTACTACCACACTCCTCACATAACTTACGATCAAGTGATCCTGGCACTTGCGGCTTTGGATGAATATTTGTCACTTGCCTCCTTTTGTTGCGGTATGCCAGAAGCAGGTTAGGATCAAGCGCTGCGTCTTTTCGAGTAACAGAGGCAGCAGTCATCCGAACCCGGACGCATACCACACCACACGCGCAGATGTATCCGGGCAGATCTTCAACCAGTCCTTCGTTCCACTTATGTACACAGGAGATTGGGCGCCAAGCCACAACTGCAACGTAAGCGCTGCGTGTCAAATGCGAGTACTGGATAGCAGCAGCAGTCATCCGGACTCGTACGCATGCCACCACACACACACACACACGCACACACACATGTATTCGGGCAGTCCTTGTCTCATCAACCAGTCCTTCGTTCCACATATATACACACGAAACAAAAGTTCAGCGCGGTTCCAGTTCATAGCGATTGGGTTTGCGACGACAGTCACGGTGAACCATATCACATCGTAGGAAAGCGAAGTCAGAGCAGATTCATCATAAGTACCCACACGCAGCAGCGTGCACCCACACGCGCGCCTTCAATACTCACCTGCACCCCCCCCCCCCCCCACACACACAAGCCCCTAGATGACTTCACAGCACCAGCAGCTTCTGCTCGCTCCAACCAGTTCACCAACTAGATTCAGCATAACCAAAGCTCTATTGATCGGCCTATCAGATCACCAGCCAAAGGCCCAAAACTCTATTGATCGCCCGAGGCAGGAATCACGACCACCACGTTTTGGCGCTCAGCCGCGAACCCTAACGGCAGACTGCTCACCGGCAGGCTACTGCCGCTACTGCCAGGGCCAGCAGCAGCGGCAGTAGCAGCACCGCCACGGGAGCTGCTACTGCCGGCAGCACCGCGCGCGGGGCACGTCCAGCAAGTGCGCACACCGCTGTTGCTCCTGCTGCCGCCGCTACTGCCGCTGAAGGCGGCTGCCGGCCCCGAGGCTGCTACTGCCGAGCCGACCGCGGCATCGGCGCTGGACTCTGCTACAGCCACCTGCTTGCCCTCCTTCTGGAAGTGCTCCCCCTGCTGCCCGGCCTCCATCATCTCCAGCTTGGAGACCGGGGACACAGCAGAGCTACTGCCGGCGGCGGCGAAGCTACTGCCAGCGGCGGCGCCCTTGGCGGGCGGCGGCATGTAGTAGCCAAAGTGCCACACGCAGAAGATGAGGACCGACCCGAAGATGGGCACAAAGTCAAAGCCTGTTGCGTGCACACGCCAGCAAGCGGGGAGGGGTGCTTTAGGAAACAGGCGTGAAGCCGGATGCCCGTCTGAGGACCAGGGCGCATATAAGGTACCCGTTTGCCAGCCACGTGCCTATGATGGCGTATGGATGGCGAGTGCGCGTGCAAGGGCGGCGGCGGCGGGTTGTGGTGGTTGGGGCTCACCGTAGAAGAAGGCCTCGTGTGTTGCCAGGTATCCATCATAGCCCTGCAAGCAAAAGGAGGTGAATGAAGGAGATGAATGAAGGAGATGCAGCACATGTAAGGTCTGTCTGGTGCCCTGATGTCTACTGCCACACCCATGTTCCCCGCCCTCATGCATGCGCCTCCGATGACCGGCACACATTCCCGTGTCCCGCGGCCCACACCCACCAGTCAAGGCCCGCCCGCCCACCCACCCACCCACCCACCCACCCACCCACCCACCCACCCACCCACCCACCCACCCACCCACCAGCACCCACCCACCATAATGAACTCCACGGTGCGGAAGATGTTGCGCACGTACATGAGCACGATGGTGGTGTACAGGCAGGCGAACACCGTGCCCAGCCGCGGCACGAGGTCGCTGGTTCGATCGCGCAGCCCGAAAGGCTTGCTGGTCTGCGCCCAGGCGGTCAGCCAGGTGAATGCGGTGAAGAAGCCCAGCTGCAGGAACAGCCCCGCCAGCAGCAGGTTGCGTCCCATGTCGCGGGACTTGGGGTCGGTGCCGCTGATTAGGCCGCCGCCGGCGCCCTGCGATATATGTATATATACCGTAGAATGCATGTGTTACAACAGGGACCACTGACGTGGATCGGGAGTAGTATGAGATGGAGGATGGCGCGGTAGAAGTAGTTGGGGTGTCGGGGTGGTCCAGCAGGTTGGGGATTGAGTGCGTAATGAGGGGCAGGGGACCGCCCGCCCGGCCGAACCCGCCCTCGGCTCCCACCCCTAGGCACGGACATGCACACGCACGTGCAGTCACACGTACACGCGCACCCACGCACACGCACACACGCACACGCACCTGCAGCATGAGCGTGAACACGTCAGACGCCAGGAAGAAGCGGGGGATGTAGTGCGGCTTGATCCAGCGGTGCAGCGCGCCGGCGTCGCCCAGGGCCACCAGCCGCCCCACCACGATGTAGTCCACCAGCGGCAGGATGACGGGCGTGATAATCAGCAGCGCCTGCATGCCTGTGCGCGCGTATATGTAAGGTGTGTGTGTGTGTGTGTGTGTGTGTGTGATAGTGATGTTAATGTTGCTAGGTTTCTGAATTTGAGTTGGGTTGAGGATCGGATGGTTAGGAAGGTGGTGGTGGCGGTGCGTGGTGGTCAACGCACGCGGACGTGCGTGGCGGTAGGTGTGGAAAGGTGCGTGGGTGAGGGGAGAGCGCGTGGGAGAGGAGGGCCCGGACCAGGTAGGGGTGTCGGTGCGTGGATTGCAAGAGCAGTGCGGCGGTTGGGGTGATGGATTGCGACGGGGGCTGCAGCTAGAGGCCACTCAGCCCCTAGCCGCCCGGCCCACCGCCACCCGCACCCGCACAAGCTGCACACCTTGCACCCTTGCACCCGCACGCACTGGCGCTCACCTATGTACACATTGAGGCTGGGGCTGCGTATGACCAGCACGCGCGCCGCGAAGCCCAGCGCCTCCAGCCAGGCGGTAGCGGTCACGATGGCCATGAACCAGGCCCGGGTGCGCCACGTCAGGATGAGCGCCGCCGCGCCCGCCAGCGCGTACAGGATGAGCGCGATGACGGCGGGCGCGATGGCGGGCAGCTCGCCGAACAGATGCACCAGCAGCTCGTCGCCCGACGCCCACGTGCCGTTGTTGGGCATTGGTGCTTGTGGTGGTGGTGGTGGTGGTGAGGGTACAAGGAAAGGCTTTGGGCTGCGGGGAAGCGGGGGAAGGGGGCGGGAATTCATGATGAGAGGCAGGCGGGAGGGCAGCTGCCGGAATCCGCCCTCTGCCGGCACACAGTCCGCCTGACTGAGTCCGCGTCCTGAGCGAGCGTGTATGCCGCACCACTTCAAGGAACCACCGCTACCACAAGCCTAGCATGACTGACCTAGCGTGCGAAATTCAACAGATTTTGGCGAGGGGCCGGACGGGCTCCTGGGCGATGGAAGGCCACCAGCGACGTAGGACGCAGCTAAGAACTATGAGGGCTTGAAGAAAAGATCTCTGTGCTATCACTTATAGTTCCACCAATATGTTTATAGTTGACGTGCGCGAAGAAAAGCTGAGCAGTCGGGCGCCGGTCCGAAGAAGCCTGGAGGAGTGCCGTGTGCTTGTTGCGTAGTCTTCCTAAAGTAGTGTGCAAATGGCTGCACTATAATCCACTTAAAATTTACTCTGGCTATTAAGTACCCCGGCCATCAAGAACTCAGGACCCGAAGGTAACGCGGGTAAAGTTTGGGGAGATGACCCGCACCACCTCCGGCTCGGAAAGCACCCTCGCGTTGTCGTGATGTGCTTCAGATATGCATTCTATATCTCTTCCCATGGATAGCATCAACGGTCTCGCGACAGCGCTGCTGCGGTAATCCGCGGAACCATGACCGGGCTTACAGGCGCGACCAGAGGCGCGACGGGCTGCGGGCAGACAAGCTTGATCTAATATCTATGCGCGTTACCCAGATAAGGTCAGACCTGCAAAATGTGTTGCAGCGGGCCGCGTGACTAATTCGTGGCCTCCGCAGCCGCAGCATGCAACGCAATTTCATCGGTTTAGTTACAGCAGTGGCGTCATTCCACGAACCTGCGGCTGCTTTGCAGCACGCTCTCCCCTCGCACCGTCACCAGCCCTTCAATACACACTCGAATCCAAGCCCTTGCTGCACCAGCAAGAGGCGCACACCACAGACGACGTATACGGTACACTGGGCGCCTTCAGCGCCCTCCTACGCACCACTACACGGCAGTGCTTCTTGGAGCCCCCGTGCCACCGGTGCACGGACCTGGCTTCTCTTTGTTTCATGTCCTACAATGCCTCCTGCTCCGCATGCCGAGCCAGCATGCTGCCGTCTCCAAGCGCGCGCAACATGCCCCAACGGCGCTCCCCTCCCTGGTCACCAATACACGCTCACGCGCCTGCCGTAGACGCACCCTGCACTCGGTCACAGAGCCGCACTTCTCCCGCACCCTTGCGCTTGGCGCCCAACCACCTAACGTTTCATCTCGCCTCGCCTCGCCTCCGGCCGCCTTCCTCCCGCCCGGCTCTCTGCCCGCACCCGTCCCCGCTCTCCCCGCGCCTCTTGCTCCTGGCGGCGGTTCCTGCTCGTCCTCCTCTTTTACTGGCGGCGGAACTTGAACTTGGGCTTGTTCATGTCGAACACGTCCTCCTCGCCGCCGCCCGCGTCCTTCTGCATCTTGCGGAACCTGAGGAAGGAGCGGAAGGGAAGGAAGGGCCGGGCATAATTATGACGGGGCAACACGAGCGGTACAGGGTGACGGGGTTGGGTGTGTGGGATATACGGTATGGCGAAATGATAGGACAGGTTGGGTGTAGGATGGTTTGGGTTGGCGGAGAACCTTCCCAGCTAGGTCATCCCTATCACCCACGCCTGCCCAGGCTGGCGCTCCCCTCAGCATGCTCCTTACTTTCCCTCCCTCCCTCCCTCCCTCCCTCCCTCCCTCCCTCCCTCCCTCCCTCCCTCCCTCCCTCCCCGCCCGCCGCCTCACCGGTTGAGCATGAAGCCCGGCACCAGCTTGTCCACCAGGCCTTCCTCGTACGCCTCCTTCACAGAGAAGTAGCTGCGGTGAGGGAAGGGGGGCGGGTGCAATGAGGGAGAAGGGGAGGGGTCGTGAGACACGGCATGCAGACGTAGGCAGGGGGGAGGGGAGAGAGCGGGGCCGGCGGGGCGTTCAGAGCTCCAGGTGGATCGGGCACCCAAGCCGCAGAGAGTAGCTGGGGACCACGTACGGCGTGCCATGAAGATGGGGGGAGAGCAGGGGCTTAAGTTGGAGACCCTGTCCGCAGCCCACCCCACTCCTGCCCACTCCCGGCTGCCCACCTGCTGGCCTGCCTGCCTGCCTGCCTGCCCGCCTGCCCCCGCAGCCTGCCCGTTGACGCTTCTACCCTGCCCCTCCACTCGCCGCCCCTCCGCCCTGCCACCCCGCCCCGCCCCCACTCGCCGCCGCCGCCCCCTCCAACCTACTGCTCCCCCGCCGCGCTGGCTGACCGCTCGCTCGCTCACCGCTTGCGCGACAGGTACTGCTTCTGGCAGGTCTCCAGGTCCTTGCCGGTGGACCGCGCCAGGATGGCGGCGTAGTACTTGGTGGCGTAGTCCAGCTCGTTGGCCTGTTCGGGAGCAGGGGACGCGCGCGCGTGTGTGTATGCGTTAGGGTTCACAAGGGAAAGAACGAATGAAAGACTTGTGCGTGCGAAGCGAGTGTGTATGCGTGTGCGCGCGTGTGTGTGTGTGTGTGTGTGTGTGTGTGTGTGTGTGTGTGTGTGTGTGTGTGTGTGTGTGTGTGTGTCAATGAAACCAGCCAACCGAGCTCGGAAAGGCAACGGAGGTTCAGGTAGCAATAGCCTGACGCTGCCGGGGCTTCTCTGCCGGTGGCTGTGCGTCCTGCCCATGCCCCTCGCCCCCTGTACCCAGCAGCACAGTTGCGCCACCCGCGCCACCTGCAGCAAACTCCTCACACGCCAGCTCACTCCCACGGCACGCCAATCCCCCGCACACCGTCAGTCCCCGCGCACCCGTACCCGCACGAGAACCCGCGCCCTAAACTTGCTCTTGGTTTCTGTAGTGCACTACCCCAACCACCACCATACGCAGCCGCCTACACACGCGCAGCCGCACACACACGCAGCCGCCCACACACACGCGGCGCACCTGCAGCTGCGCGTCCACCGCCTGGCCGAACACGCGGTTCATGACGGGCGGCGCGGTGCTGATCTTGGCGTGCGGGAAGGTGTACCTGTCGAGACACGGCGGGGGGCGGGGGCGGGGGAAGGGGTTACACGCGTTATGGGTTCAGAACAGACGGCGGGGTGAGGGAGAGGCGGCGTGGAGGCGGCCGGGCCACGAGGGCGAGCTACGCAGGGCTGGTGCGGCCTAGTGAGGGATCGCCGGGAGCAGGATGACCGAGTGGTTTGCGGCGGTCGCGGCGAAAGAGCGGCATGGCGCCGGCGAGGTTGGGTTGGGGTGCCAACGGCCAACGCGGCAGCACTCGGCAAGGCTGGCGCCACCACCATGCAAAACACGACAGCTGCTTGCGCATCGCACGCCATGCCGCCACCAGGCACTTCATCATCCCTCCGGACTGCTGTGACCCGCGTGCCTGCGCACACGGTCTCCCCGACGCCCCGCTCTGGCCCACACCCGTCCCCCTCACCGTCCCCAGCCCTTCTCCCTACACAACCAGCACCCCCGCTCCTCTCCCCCCCCCCACTTCCTCACCCCCCGCATCCCCCCAAAAAGCTTTCCCCCACGCCCTACGCCAGGCCCCCCACCCCCCCACACATTCCTCGCCCCCCCACGCACACAACAGCCTCCCGCGCCCCCCCTTCTCACACACACACCTGTGGCCCTTCTGCCCGGCGCTCAGCAGCACCGCCGCCTGGTTCTGCGCCTTCCAGGTCACGCCCGTGTACAGCGGCGCGCGCGTGAAGCCCAGCGCCGCCCAGATGGCGTAAAACTCGTTGTCGGCGGAGATGGCCTGTGGCGCGCCGGCGTCGGCCGCGAGTGCGTGTGACATAATGATGAAGGTGAATAGGCGTACGAAGGTTTGGGAAGAGTGAAATGAAGGTAGCGAAGATGAATGGGTGAGCGGTGTTGAGCGGCGTAACAAAATGAGCGGTCAGCCCAAGTCCTGAGTCCTGAGTCCAGGACCTGTCAGTCAATCTCCGCGGGCGCTCCCGTCGCTGGTCCCCCAGTCTCCCCCCACTCCCCCCACTCCACTCCTGAGTTAGCGGAGGCCTTCTAAAAGTGCAGCAGTCAAAGCCTATCAGTTTACCCCCGCCTCCATCGGTTTCAGAACCTCAACCTCGCCTGCCTGACCCCTCTCCCACCACTCGCACTCCTTCGCCCTCGCGCGCACCGGCCCCTTGTGCGCCTGCCCCTGCCCCCGTCCCAAGCCAACCTACACCCGCGCCCGTGCCCCCGTACCCCCGCCCCGCACATCCGGGTGCGCGCCTGCCCCTGCCCTATGCCCACCTGCCCACGTTCACCTGCACCCCGTGCCTGCACCCGCATCCCCCCCGGGTTTCTGAAATGAACAACCCCCCTACTTCAACATAACGAGTATATTGTTGTATCGCCTTGCCTGCATTGCTCGAATCCGCTTCCTTTAGCTTGGTTTAGTTTGGGCTGGTAACCACAACCCCCCCCCCCCCCGCGCACCTGCCCCTTGTCGTTGATGCAGCCGGTGGAGTTGAGGTAGACGTAGATGGGGCGCTGGCGGTTGCGGTCGTCGAAGTCCAGGTAGTAGCACTGCGCCACCACCAGCTCCGTCACGGAGGGCAGGAACTGGGGGTAGGGGTGGTTGGTGAGGGCGGGGGCGTGGTTGGCGGGGGCCGTGGTTGGCGGGGGCCGTGGTTGGCGGGGGCCGTGGTTGGCGGGGGCCGTGGTTGGCGGGGGCCGTGGTTTGGGTTAGTGCATGCGCGAGCAGGTGATGGTGATCAGGATTAGCAGAGTATGGCAGGGAAAGACTAGAGCATGGCAGGGAAAGAATAAAGGCCGGGGGGCTGTTGACGGCAGCGCGAGGCGGCGTCGAGCGGCAGGGGGGGTATCCTGCCTGCGGCCCTCGTAAATTAAGCCACATGTTGGAGTTACTTTGACGCGTTGGCATTTGCACTCGATATTCCGAATAATTCCCACCATGTGCACACCGAACGGGCGTTCTGCGCGGGCGCAGGCGAAGCTGCTGCTCCCGCCCCCCCCCCCCTGCCGGCGTGCAGTCACCGGCCCTGCCCGCTGCACTGGCAGGGCCCTGCCTGTAGCCCCGACAGGCCTTCTTGACATTCGGCGACGCGAGCTGCGCTGCCAACGCCCAGACGCCAGCACCGATAGCTGCAGCTGACGTGCGCGGTCGCCCGCCACCGCTGTGGTTCCGCCAGTTCCCAGCCTTGCTATTGCAGCCGCACCCACGTCGCGGCTGTGAGCACAAAGCCCAGGTGTGTGGACCGCCCATGCGCTGAGCTGCGCGTGCCTGCCCCCACCCCCCGCGGCCTGTTGGCCCTGCCGGCTCACAAAAAACCCTAAACCCATCTCCCGGCCTGCCCCCCCTGAGCACACTCCTGCCTTCCAGTCTACTCCTTCCCGCCGCCCCGCCCCGCCTGCCCGCCCTCGAAGGCCTACGCCCACACGCAGCCTCGGCAACAGGGCTCACCGGCATGCTAATGTAGATCACACGCTGCTGCAGCAGCAGCGATGGCAGGTCGGGAGGGTTGCCGAAACGCTCGGCCTCCGGAAGGAACAGCGGCCGGCCCTCCGGATAGTTAGGGTAATCGCCATAAGCTGCGCGAGCCCCGCTGTAGCTGCGACCGCGGTAGCTGCTCCCGCCGGCCATGTTTGTGACATTGTAGCCAAACTGGTCTGGCGTGAACTTCTCGCCGCGCAGGTATGCCCTGGACGACAGCGTAACCTGCGCGACACGAGCAGGATTTAGATCTACAGCCCCAGGCGTCCGAGCGAGCATGCGGCGCAGGGTGCACCACACCAGCACGCGACGCCTACCGGGTCCGGCATGTCCGAGCGAGGGCCAGCAAGGCCCAGGGCACGGATCTGGCGCTCAGACAACCCGAACGACGACGAGTCCCGCCCCTGCTCCTGCTCCGGTGCATCGGAGGTCGACGCCTCCTGCTCCTCCTGCTGCGGGCCCTTGGGGGCAAACCAGTCGTATTGCTGGCTCAGACGGCTAGACAGCTGGTAGAACTCGGCATCGCCATCAGAGAATTCAGCGCTGGGACCGAACGTCTTCCAGTTGTTCCGGGCCACTGGGGCCACCCGCGCCGGCCTACTGCTCTGGCGCACGACAGGTACAGGTGCCGTGTGGCATGGCGCAGGGGAAGCGATCCTTTGCCCAAGTTTGGGCCGGTTGAGCAGCATCGTGTTATGCACCCGTCCTAGCCTTCTTCCTAATGGACGGGCAATATGTCTTGTTTTTACCCTAGCTAATGATCTAACGCCTGCAACGCGAGTCAAACCGACGGGCAGCGTGGAGCAATGAGAATGAGCATTTTGCATGGAGCAAAACTCGTTGACAGCCCTGCAACGCCGTCGCTGTGATACATTAGTGATTTGAAGGCTCGTAGCGAAACTAGGATAGGGCCGACTGCCCGCATAGTGGGCACCACATCTCGTCGACACCGACACTTAACAATCGGCGCCGAATTTGTAGCGCAGCCATGCCGGTTCTGGCCAAGTTGCTGGGTGGTGCCTCCAAGGCATCGTCCCTGCAGCAATTGGCTGGCCTTGGTCAGCGGGCGGCCCTTGCCGCGACTCAGCAGGCTGGTTTCGCTTCGCAGTCTTACCCGGTGATTGACCACCAGTATGATGCAATTGTCGTTGGCGCGGGAGGAGCTGGCCTGCGTGCGGCGGTGGGCCTTTCGGAGCTGGGCTTCAACACCGCGTAAGCAGGACATCGTGACCCCGGACTCTTGAACCGGCTGTCTGGTTGTGCCACGTTGGCCGACCCGGTGTACCCGCCACTCTCCTCGCAGATGCATCACGAAGCTGTTTCCTACTCGTTCGCACACGGTCGCGGCCCAGGGCGGTATCAACGCCGCACTGGGCAACATGACCGAGGATGATTGGCGGTGGCATGCTTACGATACCATTAAGGGCAGCGACTGGCTCGGCGACCAGGACGCCATCCACTACATGTGCCGCGAGGCACCAAAGGCAGTCATTGAGCTGGAGAACTACGGCCTGCCCTTCTCGCGCACGGAGGACGGGAAGATTTACCAGCGTGCCTTCGGCGGTCAGTCGCTTGACTTCGGCAAGGGCGGCCAGGCGTACCGCTGCGCCTGCGCCGCTGACCGCACTGGTCACGCCATGCTCCACACTCTGTACGGCCAGGCCATGAAGCACGACATCCAGTTCTTCGGTGGGTTGCAACCGGAGGCGGGGGCGGGGTGCGGGGGGGGGGGGGGTAGGAAAAGGCACGCTTGCGCGGTGGCACACGGCGGCTCAGCTGTCGGGGCCAGCCGGCAGGGACACGTACGAGAGCCCACCACCTCCTCCAAACGATAATATCATGTCCTAACCTGCGCGCGTGCACGAACTGGTCTTCCCAAATGCCGGCCTCCTCCCCACACCGAGCTCTCCGACCGCTGAAATTCCGATCCGAGCTCCCCGTGCCATACCATGTCGCCCCCGCCCCTCTGTCCCCCGCCCCCTGCTGCTGCGCCACGGCCCCCACCCCCAACCACCACACCACCACCGCCTGCCACCTGCGCCTTGTCTCAAGCGCAGTGGAGTACTTTGCCCTGGACCTGATCATGGACAACGACGGCGTCTGCCGCGGCGTCATGGCGCTGTGCATGGAGGATGGCACCATCCACCGCTTCCAGGTGCGGCGGGCTTGGGGCTGGGAGCTGACGGAAGCTGGGGTTGGCGGAGGTGTGGGGGCTGGGAGTGAGCGCGCAGATCGTGGTGGTGGTGGGGGTGGGAGCGAGCAGAGGCGGGAGGGTATGGTGGTTGAGAAGGGAGCAGGAGCTGCGGGACGGGTGGCGGCGGCGGCGGCTGGGAGGTGTGGAGCTGGAAGGTGGGGTATGCCATGGGGGCGGTGGGCGCGTGGGCTGCCGGTTGGGAAATAGCAGGGGCAGGGGCAGGGGCTGCACGGAGGGGCGAGAAGGGGCCAAGCGCGGGGGGTGGGAGCATGCATGTGGTGGGCCTGCGGGGAGCCGACTGAGGCAGCGGGGGGGCGAGCGGGTCAGGGGTAATGGGGGCGGGTCAGGGGTAGTGGGGGCGGGTCAGGGGTAGTGGGGGCGGGTCAGGGGTAGTGGGGGCGGGTCAGAGGTAATGGGGGCGGGTCAGGGGTAGTGGGGGCGGGTCAGGGGTAGTGGGGGCGGGTGCCGCCGCAGCCTGCGCCAAGTCCGTGGCCGGTGCCGGATGCGGACAGCGGTGCAGTGGCTGGCCTGAAGCCCATGCCGTCAGACCATTGCGGCCTTGCGGGGATTACGGCGGGGGTCGCTGCAGGGGGGAGTGGCTGCGTACGTAGTAGTGAACCCCACACCCTTGGGCTGACAGCACCTCCGCGTCATCCTGAGCAAACCCCCTCACTCCTCCACAACTGAATAGACGCCCCCTCCCGCATGACTACTGTACCTGCGGGCCTGGCTCCGCCTTCTCCTCCTAACGCTAGTTCGTGTGAATTCCCCTCCGCAACCACAACCACAATCACAACCGCAGCCGCCCCTCTCCTCCACCGCCCACCACAGGCGCACCAGACGGTCCTGGCCACGGGCGGCTACGGGCGCGCCTACTTCTCCGCCACCTCCGCCCACACCTGCACCGGCGACGGCAACGCCATGGCGGCGCGCGCCGGCATCCCGCTGCAGGTAGCGGCCGGCTCGACGGGCGGGGGGTGTGGGGTGTGGGGTGTGGGGAGACTGGGGCGGGGTGGGATGTGCTGGGACCGGGCGTGAGGCGTGGTTGGTGTGGCGCAGTGCAGTGGGTGGAAAGGTGCGCATGGGTGATGGGGACGGGTTTCACCGCACCGGGGGGGGGAGGACGAAAGGCGGACCAGGGTCCGGTCGGCGCCGACCGTACGGATGTGGCGCAGCTGTGTGCAGCGTGCTGCTGCCTGGGGCGGGACTCTTTCATGCGGGTCCGTTATTGTTGCTAAGAAGCGCTCCCGGCCCCGCTGCACTGTACCTGTGTACCTGGCTACGCCTGCTCTTCTCAACTCATCATGCAACCCCGCCCCGGCTCCGCCTCAAACTGACCCGCCGCACCCGCCGCCCCCGCACCCGCACCCGCCGCCCCCGCCCCCGCACCCGCCGCACCCGCACCCGCCCCGGCTCCGCCCCAAACTCACCCGCCGCGCCAAACGCGCCCGCCGCCGCCGCAGGACCTGGAGTTTGTGCAGTTCCACCCCACCGGCATCTACGGCGCCGGCTGCCTGATCACGGAGGGCGCGCGCGGCGAGGGCGGCATCTTGCGCAACAGCGAGGGCGAGCGCTTCATGGAGCGGTGGGTGGGCGGTGGGGGAGGCGGTGGGGCGGCGGCATGGAGTGCGGGCGGTGGCATGGAGTGCGGGCGGTGGAGTGCGGGTGGAGTGCGACCAAGGAGCGTCATGGGGAAGGGGCCGGCGCCGCCCAGCGGCGAAGGAACAGGGGCGGGGGCGGGGGCGGGGGCGGGGACGGGGACGGGGACGGGGACGGGGACGGGGACGGGGACGGGGACGGGGACGGGGACGGGGACGGGGACGGGGATGGGACGCAGGCCGCAACAACTCCCCCGCAACGCTCCGCACACCGGCCCCCTCTCGCCATATCCTCAGTCCCCGCGCTGCTAGACACCAACACCAACACCAACACCAACACCCACAACACCAACCCGCCCACCCACCCTCCTACTTATCCCGCCTTGTGTTTTCTCTCTCTCTCTCTCTCTCTCTCTCTCTCTCTCTCTCTCTCTCTCTCCTCTCCTCCTCCTCTCTCTCCCCTCCTCTCTCTCTCGCCTGCAGCTACGCGCCCACCGCCAAGGACCTGGCGTCGCGCGACGTGGTGTCCCGCTCCATGACCATGGAGATCCGCGAGGGGCGCGGCTGCGGCCCCGAGGGCGACCACATCTACCTGCACCTCAACCACCTGCCGCCCGAGCTGCTGGCGGAGCGCCTGCCCGGCATCTCCGAGACCGCCGCCATCTTCGCGGGCGTGGACGTGACCAAGGTGCGGCTGCGGCCTGGTGCCGCTGGTGCTGGTGGTGCTGGCGCTGCGGGGTGGTGCTGCTGGTGGTGCTGGTGCCGCTAGCGCTGGTGCTGCAGGGTGGTGGCAGTAAGGGCTGTGATTGGAAGCGCACGTGTGTGGCAGGTGGCAAAGTCCGCGCAGCTGCAAAGGGACACGGTCAGCGAACCCTGCTTACCTAGGCTAACCTGCTCACCCGCTGCCGCTGCTACTGCCGCTGCTACTGCCGCTGCCGCTGCTACTGCCACCACTCGCAGGAGCCCATCCCTGTGCTGCCGACGGTGCACTACAACATGGGCGGCATCCCCACCAACTTCATGGGCGAGGTGCTGGCGCCGGAGCCCGGCAACCCCGACAAGGTGCGGGAACGGTTGAGCGGGAGGGGGAGGGGGAGGAGAGAGAGGGGGGCGCCGGGAAAAAAGAGTGAGAGGGAGACAAGAAAGACGGTGTGGGAGAGGCAAGGCAAGACGGCAGAGCACAGTTTGGTCGTGCGTAACGCAAGGGAACAAGCGTGCTTGCAAGGCTCGTACATTTCAAGGCACAACACGGGTGGATTGAATCCTGTTGCGCCCCGCCACCTCTTCTCCCCCTTCTCCCGGCATTAAAAATCCAAAGGTGGTGCCCGGCCTGTTCGCCGCGGGCGAGGCGGCGTGCGCCAGTGTGCACGGCGCCAACCGCCTGGGCGCCAACAGCCTGCTTGACATCGTGGTCTTCGGCCGCGCCTGCGCCAACCGCATCGGTGAGGGGCGGGCGGCGGGCGGTGGTAGTAGAGGCAGAGAGCGAGCAGCGGGGTGCCGCGCCGTGCCGTGCCGCGCCGTGCCGTGGGATGCCGTGCTTGTGGATTGGGCGGGTAGTGAGGCAGGCTCTTCTTGCCAGGGTTCTTGCCTACCCGCCGCACCTCGCGTCCACAAACGTGCCCGCGCCGAAACCTTCCACACACACACACACACATACCCGTCGATGGCGCGCCGTTGCCTATGCCTGCTGCACGCACGGTGTCGACCCTTCCTCTCCTTGTGCTTTCCTAACACATACCCGTCATTAATTTAAATGCATGGAACCCCACGCACATACCCCTACAGGCCAGATCATGAAGCCCAACGCGCCGCACAAGCCGCTCCCCGCCGCCGCCGGCGAGGGCGCCGTGGCGCGGCTCGACAAGCTGCGCAACGCCAAGGGCAACCTGCGCACCGCCGAGGTCCGCCGCAACATGCAGAAGGTGCGCGGTGGTGGTGGTGGTGGTGGTGGTGGTGGCGTGGGAGGTGCGCGGTGGTGGTGGCGGTGGCGTGGGAGGCGCGCGGTGGTGGTGGCGGTGGCGTGGGAGGCGCGCGGAGGTGGTGGTGGTGGTGGCGTCGGAGGTGCGCGGTGGTGGTGGCGGTGGCGTGGGAGGCGCGCGGTGGTGGTGGCGGTGGCGTGGGAGGCGCGCGGAGGTGGTGGTGGTGGTGGCGTGGGAGGCGCGCGGTGGTGGTGGCGGTGGCATGGGAGGCGCGCGGTGGTGGTGGCGGTGGCGTGGGAGGCGCGCGGAGGTGGTGGTGGTGGTGGCGTGGGAGGTGCGCGGTGGTGGTGGCGGTGGCGTGGGAGGCGCGCGGTGGTGGTGGCGGTGGCGTGGGAGGCGCGCGGTGGTGGTGGCGGTGGCGTGGGAGGCGCACGGAGGTGGTGGTGGCGGTGGCGTGGGAGGCGCGCGGTGGTGGTGGCGGTGGCGTGGGAGGCGCGGGGTGGTGGTGGCGGTGGCGTGGGAGGCGCGCGGTGGTGGTGGTGGTGGCGTGGGAGGTGCGCGACGCGCCCAGTCGCGACTGCAGAAGCCGCGGGCCGGAGGCTTGGGCAAGAAGGGGCTGGCGCAGGCTTCGCAGCGAGGAAGCCGGGCAACGGAACTTGGCGTCGTGCCCTCTTGAGCCCCGCCTTACCCCTACACCGGGACTGTTTACCAGTAACCCCTGTTCGTGCTGCTCCTCTGCCCCTGCCCCACGCTTTTCCCTTGCCCCCCGCAGGTGATGCAGAACAACGCGGCCGTGTTCCGCACGCAGGAGTCGCTGGCAGAGGGCTGCAAGCTCATTGACGAGACCGTGGCCTCCTTCCAGGACGTCAAGGTGGGGGGCGGGGCGGGGCGGGGGTCGGGCGTTGGGCGGGGGGGGGGAGCACACACAGCAAGGGGAAAGGGGACGGCGGTTGCATGTCGAGAGGCAATCCTGGCGTAGCTGCGCCTTCCAAATGGCACGCCTATAACGAGAGCTGGGCTTTGTGATGCCAGGGGAGGGCGTCGGCCTGTACGGCTACACCGTTCCGTAGCAGCTGCGGTAAAGCAACAGAGCAGAGCCTGAATCCCGCCACCGCTAACGGCCGCTGCTTTGTCCACCCCAACGCTTGACCCTGATTATCACACACCCCCCATCGGTACGCCTTCTGTGTCGCATCGTCTGTCTACATCTCCTTCTTCATTAATTTAACATGCATGGAACCCCCAAAACACTGCGCTCTTCACCGCGCCGCACGCAGACCACGGACCGCGGGCTGGTGTGGAACACCGACCTGATCGAGACGCTGGAGCTGGAGAACCTGCTCATCAACGCGGGTGCGTTTGGCGGCGCTGGGGTGCGTGTTAGAGAAGCACAAGGGAGAGCACTAAGAAAGACTTGTGCGTGCGAAGGGACAGGAACGCCAAGCAGGGCACGCGACGCAACGCATACGCTTGTTACCTGGAATTACCTTGGGGTGTGTGTGTGTGTGTGTGTGGTGTAGGGGCGGTGCGGCTAGGGTGCGGGCCGGCATGGAGTACCGTAATGCCGCGCCCCCCTTCCGTCATAGCGCCCGTTCCCAGTGCCTCGCAGTGCCTCCGATCCAATCATCTGCACTGCGCTGCGCTGCGATGCTCGCCGCATCCCCTGCCACTCCCATCACCTGCTCACACCCAACCTACTCAAACACACACACACACACACTCGCATAGTACTCTCCGTTGTGATCATTAACACACACTCTTGCTCCCCCGCCCGCCCACCCGCTGCTGCTGCCCACCCGCCCACCCAAACCCTGCTCACACCAGCCATCACCATGCACTCGGCGGAGAGGCGCAAGGAGTCGCGCGGCGCCCACGCGCGCGAGGACTTCACGCAGCGCGACGACGCCAACTGGATGAAGCACACGCTGGGCTACCTGCCCTCGGTGAGGGAGGGCAGGGAGGGAGGGAGGAGAGGAAGGGAGGGAGAGGGGCCGAGGGGCTGCGGGGGGGTTGTTGGGTTCAGTAGTCTTGGGGGGGGCTGAGGAACTTGTTGGGAGGGGCGAGGCCGCAGGGACTATGCGGTCTGCTGGCACTGGGGTGTGTTGGAGCTGGCACACAGCCATGGCGCTCTCAGTGGTGCGCTGCACTGCCAGGACTGTGTCCCTGGCGTCGCACCACGGCGATGAATCGTACCGCCCACCTCCTCGCATCCCGCCACAACCCCATTCCCCGAGCCAAGGGTTCCCCGTTGTCATTCTAGGCCACGCTCGCCCGCTAGCCCATTTTGCATTGGGTGTGGTTTACTTGGGCTGGTACTTACAACCCCCCCCCCATGCCCCCCGGCGCTACCCCCGCGAAACACACAGACCAAGGACAAGGTCAGTATCAGCTACCGGCCCGTGCACATGAAGCCGCTGAGCGACGAGATGCCCTTCATCCCGCCCAAGGCCCGCGTCTACTAAACGCAACCCCAACCAGAAGCCGCCTCGCCGGGACTCCTCGGCGCAGTGGTCCTAGTGGCGGTGGTGGTGGTGGTGGGGCGCGCGAACCGCCTGCGCAGGCCCGCGTGTTCCGTACACAATTCTACGGTACATGCGCACACCGGCGGCGCGGAGCCCGCGCGCCGTTAGCAACGGCGCGGCGCGGCGCGAAGCGGTCACGTGCGTGTGCGGAGTGGCAGCAGTCCCAGGGGCTGGTGGAGTGGAAGCAAGGTCCGGGATGGGGAGGGGGTCCGAATTCTTTCGTGTTGCCAGCCGCATTGCTGCGCGGCAGTCGGGTGCGGATGGGAGCAGCTGGCGGGTCGGGTTGGGTGCGCGTGCGGGTGCATGTGCTTGGTGAGGTGCTGTGACCCGAGACCCCCAGGAGCAGCTTATTTCTTCTTTACGTTTTTGTGGTTTGTTTGAGTGTGTGACATGTGTGTTTGTGTGCGAGAGAGACTAGGGAGAACGCGGTGGACGTGGGGTAGGCAGCACGGCTGGTTCCGGAGTTGGCCTGTCGAAAGGTGTGGACAAGGCGGGGGCTTGTATGTGTATGCATGTTTTCGTGTGGATTCCAGTGTGATGCGCCACGTTGATAAGGGAGCGCGAGCAAGGCGAGCTCGGGCAGGCAGTAAACGACGAGTCGTGTGGTGCGGGGCGAGGCCCCGAGCGCACACGTCGGCCAAGACTGTAACATGGCGTAAATGAGTATTATATGCACTAAAGTGAGTAAAGAAAACTGCGCTGCGGGCAGGATGGGCACTTGGCGCGCCATGGGCGCCACCGAAACTGACTTGTGGAGCCACTCACGCCACTGCCAATTCGAGGCTGCCGGCTTTTTGATTCTCTCCCACGTCGATGCGTTCCCTGGCACGGCTATCTCGGTCTCGTTGCCCTAATAACTGCGGACTAGCTTTCTCCTCCATCGGCAGCGTCGTGCGTAGTTCTCCGGTACTGAGGGCGCAAGGGGTAGAGGGGCGGCCTCGCGGGGCGGCCCCCCAGGCGGTGATGGCGCAGCGGTACTCGAAAGCATACCGCTCCAAAGAGGGCGCTCCTTCGGTGGCGAGGGTCTACCCGGACGTGTGCGAGAAGGCACCGGTGGAATACAGCGCGTATGAGCAGCTGAAGATCAACTGGGGAGACCAGGACAACTATGAGGCAAGCAGGCGACCGGGCGGGGCGGGCTAATCGCACATGGTGCCGGCCGACCATTTCGGAAAGCCAGCTTGGGGACCCGAGCGCAGGGCTGTCACTCTGTTGACATTAGCTGACATTACGTAACTCTGCATGTTGTTCCGGGCCACCCGGTGCTGCGCAGGTCGTCCGCAAAGTGGGCCGGGGCAAGTACAGCGAGGTGTTCGAGGGCATCAACGTGGTGAACGGCTCCAAATGCATCATCAAAATTCTGAAGCCGGTCAAGAAGAAGAAGGTGCTGCGTGAGATCAAAATCCTGCAGAACATCACTGGCGGCCCCAGCATTATCGGCCTGCTGGACGTGGTACGCTTGGGGTTCGCTGGAGCGGGCCGGCTAATTCACACCGGGTGTGAACACGTCGCTGGGGATGTCGGGCGAAGCGCGGGGCTGGCGCGTTTGCGCGCGAAAGCCATATGGGGGTTCGGGGCAGGGGGAGGGGGGTGGTGAAGGTGCGGCAGGGTTTGTTGGCCCTCAAGGCACACGTGCACGCTTATGCATGCTCTTTCATGCTGGGACCTCGTTTCAAAAGGCATGCGTTTTGTAATACAGCTATCACAGCGCGTCCGTGTGTGTGAAGGCACGCAGCCACAGCTACCGCACTGCCGCAGCGGCAGCGTTGCTGGCAGGCGCCGTCAGCAGAGGCCGCTGTGCGCCGGCCGGCAGAGGCGGAGGCGGAGGCGCGCATGTGCAGAGTCCAGCGCAGCAGCGCATTACTGCCGCCATGTGTGTGCTGCTGCTGCTGCTGCTGCAGCTGCGCGGCAGTGTTGCTGCATCAGCAGCAGCAGCGCTGTACGGCGCCGCTGGGGTCGTGTGTGTGTGTGGGGGGGGGTTGTTGGGTTCGGGGGGGGGGGGGCTGTTGCGGCAGCGTGGTGGTAGCTGCGCTTCGTTTCACTTCGCTTCGCTGGCAGGGAGGAGCAGGAAGCAGTCAGTTACCACGGCGGCGCAGCAGCAGCAGTAGCAGTAGCCGTGCTGGCTGCTGGCTGCTGTAGCCGTGCGTGGAGCCCGCAGCGCCCTCCCGGGCGTTCAGCGGCAGGCCGTCGGGGCGCGGCTTCAGCTTCCGACACAGATGATGATGATGGTGGTGGCTGTCGGGCGCACAGGAGCAGCAGCAGCAGCAGCAGCAGCTGGGGCCTGGGAGGGGCCGGCGCCTGGCGGAGCAGGACGGGCTGGCTGGCTGCTATTCGCCGCGGACTCCACGCAGGCTGCGCACAGGCTCCGTGGCACACAGCGGCAGTGCACACAGCGGCGCCGCCTCAGCAGCAGCAGCGGCGGCGGCGGCGGGCCAGTAGAAGCTGCGGACGCAGCTGTGACAGCGAGCGCAATGTGACCCTGGAGGGGGGCGTTGAGGGGGCATAAGGGCAGTAGCCCAAGGGCCGGCGCAGGGCGGGCAGTGCCCCCAACAAGCATGCCGCGCGCCTCATCTGGCAGCTGGCCGTAGCTGCAGCAGCAAGCAGCAGCAGCAGTAGCAGCAACAGGGGCCGGCGCGGGCGAGGCGCAGCAGCTAAAAGTAAGCCCTCCACGCAGGTGCGCCCACCTGCCGGCCCTGGCCCCGGGGCCGGGGGGGGGGCCTGGGGGGCCGGCCCAGCGGGCGCACACGCACCGGGCGGCTGCGAGCGGCGGCAATGCGGCCCCCTGACCGCCCAGGCCCAGGCCCAGTTCCAGGCCAAGCCCAGCCCGCCACGCGGTTGGTCGCCCGACTGGCTGGCTGGCTGGCTGGTTCCTGCCTGGCCGCCTTAGCAGCAGCAGCAGCAGCAGCACGCAGCAGCAGGCTGCAGCGACAGCGCCAGGAACAACGCGATGTTGGGGCGCCGCCGGGGCTTCCGGTGTAGGCTGCACATCAGCACATGCATACCAGGCAGTAGCAGGCAGTAGCAGGCAGGCAGCAACGTCACCCAGGCCAGCTGGGCAGCTGGCCCTCGCCGATCGGCCGGTCGGCTGGCTGGCTGGCTGACCCTTCCTGTCGGCGCGCCGTGTGACTGTGTATGCGTGTGCGTGTGTGTGTGGCGGTGGCAGCACCACGGCGCATATGCACTCCGCGGCGGCGGCGGCGGCTGTGCGGGCGGGAGTGCTAGCAGCTAGCAGGTTGGCCGGCAGCGGCCGCTGCAACGCCGCCGGTGTGGGCGCATTGCCCCTGTGCTGCGCACACGGCCGGCAGTGGCCAGTCCTGATGGATGGCGGCATGGGGCGTCGCAGCTGCCCTGGCCTGCCCTGGCCTGCCGGCCTGTTATTGCCTACCTGCCGGCCTAGTGCCTACCTGCCGTTTGCGATGGCTGCTGATGGAGATGGCTGGCGGCGGCGGCGCGGTGTTGCGCGGGCGTGGAGCGGGAGGCGGGGGGGGGGGCTGGGATGTAGGGCCAGCGCCAGCGGGTGCGGGGTGTGGGGACGGAGATGGGGGCGTGCGGCGGCGGCGTGTCGTGGCGCGTGCAGCAGCAGGCGCCGCCGCCGCCTCTGCCTCCGCCTCTGCCTCCGCGTCCTCCTCCAACCCGAACTTACCGCAGGGCGTCCCACAGCAGTGCAGTGCAGCCAGCAGCAGCTGCGGTGCGGCGAAGCAGCAGCTGCGGATCAGCAGCAGGGGGGCCGCAGAGACTGGACACAGCCCGGCTACAGACAGCCACCAGCACAGCACCAGCAACACACCGCGTCCGGGAGATGCTGGCTCCCTAAGTACACAGCTCACAACTCCGCATGCACCGCACGCACGCACACCCTTCGCACGCACTCCCTGCATGCCTGTGCCACCCCCCCTTCCCCTCATTCCTCGCTCACCTCCCGCGTGCCACATCCTTTTCACCGCCTCCCCCGCCTCCGCTGTAGGTGCGGGACCCCGAGTCCAAGACGCCCAGCCTCATCTTCGAGTACGTCAACAACCAGGTGCGTTGCGTGTGTGTGCGTGTGTATGGGCGTCTGGTGGTGTGGAGTGGCGGTGGCTTGGGAGGGCGGGAGTGGGGTTATCGGAGCTGGCGCTGGCACCAGTGCTGCCACACGCGTCGCCCTGCTCGGGTCGGTTCAGGTCCCCGATGGCGCACAGGTCGCTCAGGTCCACTCGCTGAGCGCCGTCCGTCCCTCCATGCGCCCCCGGCTGCGTGGGGTCCGGAATCACGCAGGCCCACAGGCCGAAGCCCTCCGCCCTCACACACCCTCCTCACACCCAGCCATCCACCCACACCCACCCACAGCCTTTGCCACACCCTGTGTGTGTACACACACACACACACGCACACGCACGCCTCCTCCCCTCCCCACGCCCATCCTCCTCCCCTCCCCACATACATCCCAGGACTTCAAGGTGCTGTACCCCACGCTGTTGGACATGGACATCCGCTACTACGTCTACCAGCTGCTCAAGGTGGGTGAGGGTGGGTGGGTGTTTGGTGTGGTGTGGTGGGGGCGGGGGGTGGGTGGGTGGGTGGTGGGGTAGGTCATTCCATTCCAATTCCCAGTTCGGCCATTGAAACCCTCCGGGGGGCAGGGGGCGGCCGGGGTAGTAATTGACGTGGGGTGGAGGAAGGAAGTGCAGTCTACCGCGGTGCTGGGTGTCACAGCTGGGATGATACCGGTAATGCAATGTAACCCCATCCCCACCCCATCATTAATTTAACATGCATGGAACCCCCTCTCCTCCCCTCTCCTCTCCTCCCCTCTCCTCTCCTCTCCTCCCCTCCCTTCCTGCCCCTTCCCGCCCCCTCATTCCCCCCCTCCCCTCTCAGGCCCTGGACTACGCCCACAGCCACGGCATCATGCACCGCGACGTGAGTCCCGGTTGTTGTTGTTTTGGGGGGCAGGGGAGGGGAGGGGGCTACCAGCCCAATCTAAACCATTCTACAGGAAGCCGGGTGAAGCCGAGGGTAGCCATCCATGAGGACGGTGGGGGAGGAAGGGAGGAAGGGAGGGAGCGAGCTGGGGCGGCGGGGCGGCGCGCTGTTGCTGGGGCGGGGGGGGATGGCTGGATTGAACGGGCCGACCCCCACCTCACATACCATACATTTCATCGCAACGAATGCCCGCCCACCCACGCCCCATGACACACAAACACAAATACAAACACAAACACACGCTGTATAACACACAAATACAGGTTAAGCCGCACAACGTGATGATCGACCACGCCAAGAAGCAGGTGGGTGCGTGGGTGTGGGTGCGTGGGTGGGGGGTGCAGGGAGGGAAGTGAGGGTGCGGGGGAGGGAAGTGAGGGTGTGCCGCGGACGGGCCGTATCAGGGGCGGCGCAGTGAAGAGGAGACAGAAGGGCGATAGGTGCTGTTCCCTGTGTGCGACACATTCACAAACACCATCACATACACAAACACCATTCTCATCTCCATCACTTCCCTCCACCGACCCATCCCCCACCTCTCCACCTCCAACTCCTCCCTCCCTCACTCCCAACCGCGCCCACCCTCCCTCCCAACCGCTCCCACCCTCCCTCCCGAACCGCTCCCTCCCAACCGCAGCTGCGCCTCATAGACTGGGGCCTGGCCGAGTTCTACCACCCCGGCCGCGAGTACAACGTGCGGGTGGCCTCGCGCTACTACAAGGGGCCGGAGCTGCTGGTGGACCTGCAGGTGGGGGGGGTGGGGGGGGGGGTGGGAGGAGGGGGTGGGGTAATTTATTCCAGAAACCAAAGCGACCATTGGGGTGTGTGGGATGGAGGGGTGTGGGTTGGAGGGGTGGGGATGGAGGGGTGGGGATGCAAGGATACGAGGCAGAGCAGAGCAGGATCCAAGGCACATAACCAGTTGTGACCACCCGCCCCCTCACCCGCCCGCAACCCCCACCCCCGCCCCGCCCCCACACCCCATCACACACCCCATCACCCACACCATCACCCACTCCTCACCCCATCCAATTTGTTCCTGGCCTGGTATGAGTACCAATTCCTCCGTCAAGTCCCCAAACCACAGCCCCGCCCACCGCGCGCCAGCCCCGATGCCGCCCCTGCCGCCCCTCGCGCCGCGGACGACGACCGTACAGCTGTCCGCGTTACCCGCGCACGCACCGCCCGTGCAGCCGCCTCCTCCGCCCCCTCGGCCCCCGCCGCCCGCACTGCCGGCACCCGTACTGCCCGTCCTCCTGCCCAAGCTCCCCCGACCCCCGCCGCCCCTACCGCACGGGAGCCGGAGGAACCAGTGGCCCTGCGCATCAAACGTAACATCCTGGCCGCGTTTGCGTGGAGCAAACGCTACCTTGATGACCTGTGCGCTCTCCGCAACGTTTGGATCACCCGCTTGCTCAAAACCACCCAAGAATTCTGCGGCCTCCGTGGCATCTACCCACCCGAACTTGACATACCCGCGCAAACCCATAACTTGCCCGACAACGAACTCCCCTTCCTGGACATCCTCCTGGTGTCCTACACGCGTGCCGGGCGCTCTCGCATTACCACACGCCTGTACGACAAACGCTGCCAGGAAGCCTTCCACGGGGTTCGCTTGTCTCGCTTCGTGCACGCATCCTCTTGCGTCAACGAAGCCGCCAAGCGCAACATCTTCGTGGGACAATTTCGTCGGCTACAGCGCGTTATTCTGGAGGTGGACTCGTTCATATGCGAGACCGCCACCCTTATGTACACCCTGTGGCGCCAGCAGTACCCCACCCACTTCCTGCTTCAGAAATTGCGCGACCAGCTTGCCCGGTGGCCCCAATTGTTCATGCTTCAACGCAAAGAGGGCTTGGACCTGCAAAACCGCATTGTCTCGTACTTCCAAACCCTACGCCTACCCCCTCCCACGCCACCTCCACCTCGTCGTGCCCTGCCTGCCTCCCCCTAGGTGCCCCTGGGACAGCATGCTCATGTCCCGGGGCTGGCGTGGCGGCGGGAGCTCTCCGGAGCCCCGTCACGCCCCCTAGCTTACTCATTACCCCCGCCCATGCACACTGCCGTGCTGGGTGCCGCTCCCATGCATCTCTGCCTTCAAGCCCCTTGTACGCACCCCGTCCCTATAGTCTTTTTGCAAGCGTCTTCGTAGCCTACTACAATACTGTTATCCCACACTGTCCCGCACTTTCGCACTGGGTTGGGTTGAGTAGATGAATTGCCCCTGCCCACTGCTTTGCGCCACACCTGACCTGCCCTGCTCGCTGCCCTGCTAACGCATGCGATCCGGCGCGGCGCGTGGTGTGGCGCTTGCTCTATGCGGCGCCAGGTGAGTAAGGCGTTCAGTATAGGAAAGTCCAGCAGCGCGCGCGCGAGGCACGTACATGCGTCGAGGTATTCGCGTTTCCTGAGCCACTACACGACTTACGACTTGACGTATACTCGGATCACCTGAGCAACTACTTTCTTAGGCAGCAAACCTATTAAAACGGGGGTCGCCGTCGTCCGCCGGAGCCGACTACACCTTCTGGTCATCGGTACGCCTTCTGTGTCGCATCATCTGTCTACATCTCCTTCTTCATTAATTTAACATGCATGGAACCCCATCAACCCCCCCACAGATCTACGACTACAGCCTGGACATGTGGTCGCTGGGCTGCATGCTGGCCGCCATCATCTTCCGCAAGGACCCCTTCTTCTGCGGCCACGACAACTACGACCAGGTGCGTGTGGGCCTGCGGGGGAGAGGGGGTACTGGTAAACAGTCCCGGTGACAAACAAAATGCGAAGAACGTGACTGCGCTGCAGCTGGGAAACGCAGCCGCCTGCGCGAGCTACTGAATACCACCGTATTTGGCCGGGCGGGCTTGGACAATGGAGCGGCAGGTGGACGACGGAGCCCAGAGCAGTGTTGAGCAATGCCAGCCGTGCGAGCCGCGAGCGGACCCCAGCACTGACTAATTCCCAAACTAGATTACTCAGGGGGGAGGGGGGGAGAGGCGGAGGCGGGTTGGAGGGAGGTCATCCAGGTGCCCATAGGGTGGTGTGTATCAAAAATTCCGGGGGGGGGAGGGAAGAGGCGGGTTGGAGGAGGCGGAGGGGAGGGGGAAGAGGCGGTTGGGAGGGGTGAGCAAAAGGGAAAGGGGAGGGAGGAATTCTAGGGGGGCGGGGGAGACGAAGAGGCCTAACTCTGTCCGAACCATCCCGTTGGGTAGACAACAGCGCTGCGAGCAAGCGAGGGCGGGGGAAAGTGGCGAGCAGGGAGGGGGCGGGGGCAAGGAGAGGTGGGATGTTGGGCGGAGAGGAAAGTATTAGGGGGGTTGGGGAAGGAGGCAGGGTCAAGAATTGGAGCGGAGGGTTCGGGTGTGGTGCGGAGGCAGGGGC
Source organism: Chlamydomonas schloesseri (assembly GCA_016834595.1). Classification (NCBI taxonomy): domain Eukaryota; kingdom Viridiplantae; phylum Chlorophyta; class Chlorophyceae; order Chlamydomonadales; family Chlamydomonadaceae; genus Chlamydomonas; species Chlamydomonas schloesseri. The sequence continues at coordinate 461,751 of JAEHOD010000021.1, read as the reverse complement.
GCAGGAGGCAGGGGCTGGCGCGGGGTCCTTGGCAGCTGATGTGGGGAGTGAGGGCGAGCGAACCTTCACATTCATGCCACCACCACCATCACTAACAACCAATAACAATAATAACAACAACCACAACTGCAACTCACTCACCCAACCACCCGCCCATTGTGCTCCTCCTCCAACGCCCACGCCTCAACGCACACGCAGCTGGTCAAGATCGCGCGGGTGCTGGGCACCGACGACTTGTACACCTACCTGCAGAAGGTGAGGAGGGGTGCGAGCTGGGGGAGGAGGAGGAAACCCCACACCCCCTCCGGACATCGGCACTTCATCACAACTCTGACAAGCACCATCCATGGATGGCTGCCCCCCAACCCGGCTGGTACAACCACAACCCCCAACCCGGCCCCACCCCCACCCAACCTAAATGCACGGAACGCCACCCACCCGCGACCCCCCCCCCGACGACAACGGCATGACTCCTGTACCTGTGTACCTGACTACGCGCTCTCCTCCTGACCCTAATGCGATTTAACCATAAGCACAATCCCTCCTTCAGATTGATTTGGCTTCGGGTGGTAACCACAACACCCGCCCCGTCATGGCTTAACATGCATGGAACCCCCCCAAGACCGCTGCACCAACCAAACCCCCCCCCCCCCGCCCCCCCCCCGTCATTAAATTAAATGCATGGAACCCCCAGTACGGCATCGTGCTGGACCCGCAGCTGGAGGCGCTGGTGGGCACGCACAGCAAGAAGGCGTGGCAGCGCTTCGTGACGCCCGACAACCAGCACTTGGTCACGCCCGAGGCCATCGACTTTGTGGACAAGCTGCTGCGCTACGACCACCAGGTGTGTGTGTGGGGGGGGGGGTTGTGGTTACCAGCCCAAACTAAACCAAACCCAATGCATAAGAGCGAGGAGGTGAGCGTGGCCTAATATGGGAGAAGGAGGGGGTAGTTCATTCCAGAAACCAAAGCGACCATTGCAACCCGAAAACCCAGAAGAGGGGGGGTTACTGGTGAGAAACGAAATGCGAACACGACTGCGCTGCCCGGGGTGGGATGGGGTGGGTTGGCATCCTACACCTACACCGAGCCACCAGAGACCAACACGCCCCCGCTGCTCAGCGCCTGAACACAACGCTCCGCTACCAAGCAAGTGCCTTTCCGACCCCACATGCGGTCCCCCTCCTCCTCCTCCTCTCGTTCTAACTCCAATGCATGTAATCCCCACACACACATGCCCACACCGTCGCGTTCCCTGCTTGTTCTCTCCCTTGTGATCTCTAACACAAGCCCGCACCCATTGGGCGCGGCGTCGTTTTCATTGCATCGCATACACTCTCTTTGTTTAGGGTCTTTGTTTAGGGTTTTCCATTCATTTTCCCTTGTGAACTAACACCCACCCCCACCCGCCCACCCACTGCCGCACACACAGGAGCGTCTGACCTGCCAGGAGGCGATGACTCACCCCTACCTGGCACCCATCCGCGCGGCCGAGGCGGCGGAGCAGGCGGCGGCGGCGGCCGCGGGTGGCAGCGGCGGTGCGGCCGGCGCCAGCGGCAGCGGGCACTGAGCGGCGGGAGGAGCGAGCGGCCGCGCCATTCAGCCCCGGGGGCCCATGGGAGGTGTCGTGGGGGGGGTCGCAAGGGCGCCGGGCGTGGTGTGTATGTGTGCAGCAGCGGGCGGTGGGCGGCTCCTGTTTCACGTGGCTACGGCGGTCCCGGTGGGAAGGGGAAGCAGTGTCAGCGGCAATGGCAGTGGCAGGTCTGTTTCATGACGCTTTGCGGCAGTGAGCTTGTGCGGCGCGTGGCTTTGACTGGCAGGCAGCCGGCAGGGAATGGGAAGGAGGGACGGTGGCGGCGACATGGTGATGGATTGGTGGAAGGTGCCACTAGTGACCCATGCGGTGGGTCACTGGGGCGGCGATGGTTCTGTCGCTAGGGATGTAATAAGGATGTGAACTTTGCACGCAAGCGGGTGTGACACTGTCACACTGGTCACACTCGTGCTACCGCGTGCACGCGTGTGCTGCTGCAAATGCACAAGTGATGGATACTCGAGGCGCGTGCAAATCAGGATGTCGGTAACGAGCGTTACCGCCATGTGTCTGAGTGAGCGTGTGCAAGTGTGTTAACAAGGACAGACGCGCTAGGGTACTGTAATACAAGGTCAGGGCTGCTGGACACGTTGGGCGCGAATGGTGGCCATGTGCGAGCGCGCATACAGCTCATGTCTTGCGTGGCACAAACACGACTGGCCCGCATACAGTTCATGTCTTGCATGGCACAAACACGACTGGCCCGCATACAGTTTATGTCTTGCGTGGCACAAACACGACTGGCCCGCATACAGTTCATGTCTTGCGTGGCACAAACACGACTGGCCCGCATACAGCTCATGTCTTGCGTGGCACAAACACGACTGGCCCGCATACAGCTCATGTCTTGCGTGGCACAAACACGACTGGCCCGCATACAGTTCATGTCTTGCGTGGCACAAACACGACTGGCCCGCATACAGCTCACGTCTTGCGTGGCACAAACACGACTGGCCGCCCATGCAAAGCGACCGTCAACCGTTGTATGCAGCTGTGACGCGTAATGTGGCGTGCGATTTTAATGTATGATTGCAGTGTTGCACAGGGGACAGCGCGAGTGTGCAAGCACACAAGGTGACAAGGGTCATCTGAAGCTGCAGCAAACACCTACCGCTACGCAGTACCACGGCTTGCCCCTTTGGGGACCATGGGATGAGGGGGCCAGGGGGCCAGGGGGCGAGGGGGCGAGGGAAGGAGGTCGCGAAGAAGTATGCGACCCGACGTCGATGGCCTCGTGATCATAGGCTATACGCGATTGTATTTTACTACTTTTCGCACGTGCAATCCATACATACATCGATCATGCAAGTTCGCTGACGATTATGTCGATCGCTTCCTCGGCTCCATAGAGCTAGATCAGGTTTCCTGATATTTCTAACAAATTAGTACGTAGCGTGGTGATGTTGATTGAAATAACTCAGCGAGCTTTCCATTTTGGGCCTGGAAAGTCGCATATGCACTGACAATGTGATTCGTCCACGACCTGGGGTCAGAAGTCCATCCAACCAATAAATAACACGTTTTACTATCAGTTCATCGCCGTTGGATGCCATAAACATGCGTCCAGAGCGAAATCGGGCGTGAAACGTTTTAACGTTACATTTGAAACTGTAATTTCCGAGACTGCCCCCCTGCACCGATCGATGTGACCGCAAGGGCTTCCGCCCCTCCCCCTTCGGGGGAAGGGGCAAGCCAACCCTCCCGCAGTCGGAGTCCGCGTGGTTTCGCGCACAGTGAGTCCCAGCCAAGCCATGGCCCGCCAGATCCCCACAATACAGACATGCGCTAACTTGCGAATGCGGAATGCGAAACCGACTGGAAGTTGACGTGACGTACATCTGGCGGTAGACGTACGGTAGATGTACAATGTACGGTACCGGCGGGCGGACACCTGCCGGAGCACACATCTCGGTCTCCCGGCCACGTGGGTGACGGGGCACTGTGTGTGTCTTCGCCGCTCGCCTCCCTCCCTCCAATGTGTGTGCGACATAGCAGCAGACGTGCGAGTGACACGGACACGGACAAGCTTCCTGCTCCCACACGGCTGATGGGCCGGCGGGCACGTCGCGACCACCCGTGTTCCACGACTCATGTATGATGTAGCGCCCCAAGGTGACCACAGTGCCGCGCTCTCCCTGCCCAGCGTTGCACTGTTGCTGGACAGGATACGGCGTGCGCTGGCAGTCTGGCACTCTGCTTGGCCCCTTCGGCTCTTGCTGCCGCCTTGCCAGCACGACAGCCATCACCGGACTGACATGCTGCCAGACGCCAGTGCATTGTTCTGCTCAGCAGTGGCCAAGTAAGGTGGTGTCGTCCACCTGCGTCCACGTTCTGACAGCAGCTTGATACGACATCCGCTAGAATGCGGATGCGAAATGTGAAAGCGAGGCAGTCGGGACGATGATGCCGCATCTTAGTAGGCAGCAGCGAAACAGGTGAGCACTGAGCAGCAAGCAGAGGCCAGTGGGCATGATGTGAACGTCTATGCGGGGGGTCGCTTGCAGGTGCTTGCCTGGATCTTAGGGCTGTAGCTCTTCGGCTGTTCGCACGAGTGCCCTGTGAGCAGGGTTGAAGGCGGCGTGTGCGCGTTTGCACTTCGCAGCGGATGGCTGGAGGTGCAGCCGCAAGCTGCACAGCTAGCCAGCCGCTGCTCCATCCCAAAGTTTGTTTATGGAACGGCATGAGTGTGGAACGGCAAACAGGCCGTGTTACGGACATGCGCTAAACTGCGAATGCGAAGTGGGCAAGATGATGTTGTCGGATCTAGGCCGTGTGTGCGTTGGGCCCTTGGTGCATTGGGGTGGCGCCGCCGCGCCGGAAATGGTGGCAAGGGAGGCCTTTCGGGACAGTCGGGTGCTATGGTGGGTTCTGTATCAGGTAATCAGGCCGGGGTGCTCTGTGTGTGTCTGTGGGTTACAAGGTGGTGCAGGCGCACAAGCGTGCTTCCTGTCCCTGCAAAGCCATGACCCGGGCCGAACGGCTCTTACAACGCCGGAGAGAGAACCCAGTTGGCAAACTAGATTGGGAGAGTTACGGACATGCTCTAAATTGCGAGACGAAAACGTAAGCACGCCACCAGACGTGGAAGTCGTGTCTCGCAAGCAGCAGGAGACGGGGGTGAGCGGTGTACCAGGATTGCCACGCTGCACCTTGCTAGCTAAGTGCCTTGAGCACTGAGCCAGGCCGGGGTGCTAGTGACGTGGGCATCGCCGGTAAAAGGACTTGATGACTACCCGTGGCTGAATGCGGCGTTTACCTACCGTTCCCCGCCCACAGCTGGCTTGGGAGTTGGGAATTGCCGTGGCACGGGGTCTGTTGGGGTGGGGGCTTGTGGCCCCGGTACTGTGCTGGCAAGCCGCTCGCTCAGTGGGTAGATTGCTAGCAGGGCCTAGCACCCGTGATTGCTAGGCCCCTGTAGTAGGACATCGGCAAAAGACATCTAGATGCCCCACGCAGGGATTGTGTACTTCTGTGGCGTAGAATGTCTCCTACCGCCCACAGCCCCGCAGACTAGTGCATCCGTGTGGTACGCACTCGTCCCTGTTAGTCCTGACGTTCACCCATGCGGCTCCCATTAGCCCGCCATTGCACCCGCCATTGCGCCCACCATGGCCCGCCATCCGCCTGCCATGGCGCCCACCATTGGCCCTGTATCCGCCCGCCTTGGCTTAGTAGCTGGTAAGGCTGCTTTGTATATATGTTAGAATGCAATTTTTGTCAGGCGTTTCCTGGCTACACAGTCAGAAGTAGTCCATTCGCTATAGTCTAGGCGGTTAGGATACAAGATTCTCACTCTTGAGACCCGGGTTCGAGTCCCGGTAGCGAAACGCCTTGTTTTGCATTTTAGAGCCATGCACAGCCCCAGTATAGTGTCTGCAGACACCGGCGTTGTTGGCCTGGTCTTGAATACGCTACACTGCTGTGGCGCAATCTGCAACTTCATTCGACACGGAGCTACAAGGAGAGTTCGGTGTGTTGAGGGGCCTTGTCATGGCATGTGTGGCGGGAAAACCTTCAACTCTCCACGATAACTCCGCAAGCTGTCTCCGGCAAGTCATCAAGTCCTTTTACCGGCAATACTGCTACAGCATGCCTCACTCTTGTGTAGGACGCTCGCGGCCTATTCCGCCGAGTGCACATCAACTTGTATGCAGTGCACAACACCACACTCCTGCTGCGCTATCTGTTCGCGAAACGCACGGGTGGCGTTGGGGCGGTTGGGCTCAATGGCGCTTGCGCTGCAGGCGCTGCGCCACGTTCCGCCCACCAGCGCATGGCCGTAACCAGAACCGCCAGAACACGCAAGCCGCAACAGACCTTTGCCTGCATGGCTGCAACGAACGGAATGCCTCTAAAAGGATTGTGAGAATAGCATTGTATGCTGGTACGCTGGATACAGCAGTATGGAGACTATTTAACTTTGGGGCAAGCTGTCCCGACCTGTGACGATGTGGCACATGCGCTCGCTGAGGACCACCACCCCGCACCCAAGCCCGCGCCCGCTGCTTCACGGACCGATGTAATGAAATGCATGCATGTCACAAACAGCTTGCCGCAAACGCAGAAGCAACCTGCCTTGGCGGTTGGGAAAGCGCGAGCCACGACGTTACTGAGGGCTTTCCCGGAAGTGGCGCGCGCTCACGCCCGTTTTCATCCTTCCTAATAATATACTGCTGCCCTCGAGCTGCGGAACACTTGTACTCGCAACGGCAGGCGCGCTCGAATGGGCCGAGGGCGGGCAGCTGCTCGGCGCGCAACGGCCCGCGAAGCCGGCTTCGCCAGGGCCGCGGGATGGGGCGCCCGATGCAGGACCATCGCGCTTATAAGCCGCTCAAGCGCTCTGCAAGAACTGCATTCTCCTTAAGCAACACAAACTCACCACGACCGTTAAGAAGCACTTCACAAAGCTCAGAGCTCCTTCCTTCACCAGCCCTCGAGCCCTCAAAGGACTTTCAAAGCAACGGAATGGCGACCACCGCCTCGTCGTCGAACCTCCGCTCTGCTGCTATGGACATCCAGGTGCCCGCATCTCTGCGCTGCAACACGGGCAGCACGCAAAAGCCCGCGCAGTCGTCGCAAACAGGTGCGCTCTATTAATGCGACCTGCAACGGCCGCCGGCTTATCCAAGGTCTCCACCTGGATATCGTTCGGCTTTGCCCTTGGGAATCCCACTTAGCCGAAAGCTGGGCGTGTCGCGCGTTGCCCGCGGCCGTCAGAATTCCTTAGCGATTCTGGCCTTGAGGTTCGCTTACCTTCTCGACCCCCCTCTCTCGATTGCCTTGACCGCAGCGGCCGACTCCTTTTGCTTCTATGCTACGAGGTGGGTAATCTGACAGGGTCCGGGTAAGCGAAGGACGAAAGTGCCAGCCGGCGGAAAAGCGGCTCAGCTTTTTTGAGGTCACTTGTTGACGCGACCTTCCCTTACGCCACTCGCAGTCCCACCGCTGTGGCATTCTACGACTTTTCGTGCGGAAGCAACAACAACCTTCGCTCGGGGAGTGGCTGTGGAGCGGCGACGGGGAGCGGGGCGTCATTCTTCACAAAGCTCTGGGGCGCCTCGCACTAAGCGTTCTGTATCATGGACTGGCTTTCGGAGCTGGTTCTGGGCTTACTCAGCAGCAAGAATGTTCCAATGATTACGCGTGGAGATGACGCCTGTGGGCTGTGGGCGTTTCCGGCACGTTTCGGGCTGAGTTAGGGCGTGGCGCCTGACGACGCCAACTCAGCCAGCGCAGACACGGAGCGCAAATTAATTCATGTTATCCGGGAAACATAGTCGTGGTTAGCATCGGAGACCCTTGCGTGTGTATGCGTATGTGTGTATGGAAAAGCACTATTGATTGGTAACCGCGGCAAACGGGGTCAGTGCCCAATTCGCCCGCACATCACGCCCCTGTCCCCGCCGTGTTCCCCCTCTGTGGAGAAGCACGGCTCTCGCCGCCGCCCCATCGCTTTGTACGGACTATATCTTGTTTGCAGCACTGCTTGCGGGGCGTCGAGTGTTGTGTGTTTCGCATTCGTGAAAGTACTGAGAGTGCTCGAGTGTTCGGCTGTGTGTGTGCATGTCCTGCCACAGGACCACTCTCTCTACATGACTTATTAACACAGACAAGCTGGGAGCTCAGCAAGTAATCCATGCTTAGGCTGCCGTCGGGTTCTCTGGTGCTGTCGGAACAGTATTTGTTCCTGTACGCCTGGGTGCGCTGTACGCCTGGGCGCGCGTATGATGAGCGTTTTTGACTTCCGCATTGCTGAGTATCCACGGATCTGTGGAGAGAGGGTGGACAGGACTAGCAAGGGCTGCAAGGCAAACGGATCTGCTTTGGCATGAACGGAGATTGAGCCCTGTTCGCACACAGGTGCGTGGTTGGGCACCTCGCGACAGCCTGGGCGCGACCCGGTGCGAATCGCGAAACCTTCGTGAATGGAGAGTTTCACTGCAAGGCCTGAGTTGTGCTGAGTACGGTAGACGAGCCTCATTGTTTACCAGATATAAGACAGTGGTACTGGATAGGAAGGGGAGGGGCTGGGAGCTGAAGCTTTACACGTGCATGAAAGGATTGACATCATGAGCAGGGGTTGATCATGAGAGATGCACATCAAGGCAGGCTGTAAAAAGGTTAGCGTGCTCGGCACGTCTCCAGCGGCACAGGAATTGTGGGTACGGGACGAATCCGCTCCAAAGTGGGCCATATGGATTGTCACGGGGCTGTGCGAAAGTCTTCTTGCCTCCAGCCGTGCAGCGCTAGGTTTACCCCTGCTTTGCCGAGCAGCTACCCGCCCTCAGCCCCTTTCAAGCGCGCCTGCCGTTGCACGTGCAAGCGCGCCGTGGCTCGCGCTTTCCCAACCGCCAAGGCAGGTTGCTTCTGCGTTTGCGGCAAGCTGTTTGTGACATGCATGCATTTCATTACATCGGTCCGTGAAGCAGCGGGCGCGGGCTTGGGTGCGGGGTGGTGGTCCTCAGCGAGCGCATGTGCCACATCGTCACAGGTCGGGACAGCTTGCCCCAAAGTTAAATAGTCTCCATACTGCTGTATCCAGCGTACCAGCATACAATGCTATTCTCACAATCCCTTTAGAGGCATTCCGTTCGTTGCAGCCATGCAGGCAAAGGTCTGTTGCGGCTTGCGTGTTCTGGCGGTTCTGGTTACGGCCATGCGCTGGTGGGCGGAACGTGGCGCAGCGCCTGCAGCGCAAGCGCCATTGAGCCCAACGCCACCCGTGCGTTTCGCGAACAGATAGCGCAGCAGGAGTGTGGTGTTGTGCACTGCATACAAGTTGATGTGCACTCGGCGGAATAGGCCGCGAGCGTCCTACACAAGAGTGAGGCATGCTGTAGCAGTATTGCCGGTAAAAGGACTTGATGACTTGCCGGAGACAGCTTGCGGAGTTATCGTGGAGAGTTGAAGGTTTTCCCGCCACACATGCCATGACAAGGCCCCTCAACACACCGAACTCTCCTTGTAGCTCCGTGTCGAATGAAGTTGCAGATTGCGCCACAGCAGTGTAGCGTATTCAAGACCAGGCCAACAACGCCGGTGTCTGCAGACACTATACTGGGGCTGTGCATGGCTCTAAAATGCAAAACAAGGCGTTTCGCTACCGGGACTCGAACCCGGGTCTCAAGAGTGAGAATCTTGTATCCTAACCGCCTAGACTATAGCGAATGGACTACTTCTGACTGTGTAGCCAGGAAACGCCTGACAAAAATTGCATTCTAACATATATACAAAGCAGCCTTACCAGCTACTAAGCCAAGGCGGGCGGATACAGGGCCAATGGTGGGCGCCATGGCAGGCGGATGGCGGGCCATGGTGGGCGCAATGGCGGGTGCAATGGCGGGCTAATGGGAGCCGCATGGGTGAACGTCAGGACTAACAGGGACGAGTGCGTACCACACGGATACACTAGTCTGCGGGGCTGTGGGCGGTAGGAGACATTCTACGCCACAGAAGTACACAATCCCTGCGTGGGGCATCTAGATGTCTTTTGCCGATGTCCTACTACAGGGGCCTAGCAATCACGGGTGCTAGGCCCTGCTAGCAATCTACCCACTGAGCGAGCGGCTTGCCAGCACAGTACCGGGGCCACAAGCCCCCACCCCAACAGACCCCGTGCCACGGCAATTCCCAACTCCCAAGCCAGCTGTGGTGCAGCCTGCCATATTCACGCCGTCACGCGCATGCCTCGTCAGCCCGTCACGCCGGTACTTCTTTTTACGTGGTTCAGCTTCCGCTTTTGTATTACTTACAAGCAACTGGTATTTACTGGTATACAGTCTATCTTTCACACACCCCAGCCGACACTACTTCCCGATATCGCTGCGCCTTCGGCAGCGCCCGCACTATTTCCGTCACTCACTCAATCGCATTCTTGGTGCATTATTGGTGTTTTATTTATGCAGCGCCTGTGACAGCTTATGCAGCATTCAGCGTCCCGCCCTGTCAGATGGTTCTTTCCTCAGCGTGTGTGGTTTTTAGTGCTTCCGCCGACCCCCCTGCGGCCGCTTCCTCGGCCGCCGCGCTGCCGCCCCACGGCAGCACACTGGACGCGGCATCGCCGCCCCCGGCGGCGGCGCTCACTTGGCGCGCCGCCGCCCCCGTGGCCGCGATCGCCGGTTGGCGCCGTCGCCCCCGCGGCGGCACGCTGTGTCTACGCGCCGTCGCCCCCGCGGCGGCATACTGTGCCTACGCGCCGTCGCCCCCGCGGCGGCACACTGTGTCTACGCGCCGCCGCCCCCGCGGCGGCACACTGTGCCTACGCGCCGTCGCCCCCGCGGCGGCACACTGTGCCTACGCGCCGTCGCCCCCGCGGCGGCACACTGTGTCTACGCGCCGCCGCCCCCGCGGCGGCACACTGTGCCTACGCGCCGTCGCCCCCGCGGCGGCACACTGTGCCTACGCGCCGTCGCCCCCGCGGCGGCCCGCAGGCTGGCCGGCCGCACACCCACAAATGGGAGTATTTGCGAGCGTGTGCGCCGGCCAGCCCCCAACCCCCTCGTCGCCGCCCCCCGGAGATGACACCGGTATTCGGCCGATCCTGGGGCTGCATCACCTTGCCTGCATGCACGTAACCCCCACCCGGCCGGCGCTGCCTCCCTGTGCGGCCGCCGGTTGCTGACGGGTGTGGGGAACCGCAAGGCGGTCCGCACCCGTCGCTGTCCTGCTATTGCTTACTGTCCATCGTGCCCGTCCTTGCACGGCTCCGCATTCGCATGGCCCATGCCGCATGACGTACGACCGGGATTGCGCCGTGCAACGCGCGCGTTGCTCTTTTTCTGTTGGCCGCCCCGCGTCAGTACTTTGTTACTTTCTTGCATAAATGCTTTCTCAGTGCCTTTCCTTAGTTTCAGGTCAGCACCCGCCGCCCCGCAGCGCAGCCTCAGCCCAGCACCGCACAGCCTCGCTGATTCCTCGCCTGTTCTTTGAGCGCTTTGTTGCCTTGCCTGCTGCTTCGTGGCTTCCGTGGTTTTTCCTTTACGCTTCTTTCTCTCTTCCCTCGCGCTTCCCTCGCATGTCGTGCTGGGCACCGGTGGCGCTGGCGATTTTCAGGTTGGTCACACCTCGAGCCAGGCTGCGCCAGCCCAGCGCGCCCTCAGCCCAGCAGTCCGAACCGTACAGCTTACAGCCTCCTGGCGGTATTCGGCCGGCTCATGTCAGCGGTTACCGTCTCTCGGAGGTAATGTGGCCTCGCACTACGCCTTACCGCTCACCCTCGTCTCATGCTGCTTGCGAGACACGACATCAACATCGGGTGGCGTGCTTTCGCTTTCGTTTCGCAATTTAGCGCATGTCTTTAACTGTGGGCGGGGAACGGTAGGTAAACACCGCATTCAGCCACGGGTAGTCATCAAGTCCTTTTACCGGCGATGCCCACGTCACTACCGTAGCACCCCGGCCTGGCTCAGTGCTCAAGGCATTTAGCTAGCAAGGTGCAGCGTGGCAATCCTAGTACAGGTTGAACACTCTACCAATCTAGTTTGCCAACTGGGTTCTCTCTCCGGCGTTGTAAGAGCCGTTCGGCCCGGGTCATGGCTTTGCAGGGACAGGAAGCACGCTTGTGCACCTGCACCACCTTGTAACCCACAGACACACACAGAGCACCCCGGCCTGATTACCTGATACAGAACCCACCATAGCACCCGACTGTCCCGAAAGACCTCCCTTGCCACCATTTCCGGCGCGGCGGCGCCACCCCAATGCACCAAGGGCCCAAGGCACACACGGCCTGTTTGCCGTTCCACACTCATGCACGTCCTCCCCCAAACTGCCTTGGCCTGGGGCCGTTGGGTTGAGTGGGTCCCACGTGTCCACACACCTCACGCTAAACAAAACGTCGGGTGGAATACCGGTACGTATGCGCCGTACTGGTATTACTCGCCTCTGCCAGCCAGCTACTGCAATCCTGCCAGTACCGTACAGAAAGGTGGATAAGATACGATAGCTGCCTTTAGCATATGACACCTGCTAAGGCTAAAGCTGTCATCGACGGAATCAGTTACCGTGCCGACCACGAAGAAGAATGACAAGAAACAAGGGAGGTGTCCCCGTGAAGCACGGGAAAAGCGAGCTGACCCCGCACCACATCCACCGTCTAAAGCCGAAATGTTCGATAGTACCTCATCTCCCGGACATAGCCGGGGTCGGTTTGTGCAGGCACTGCCAGCCGGGTGCGCAGTCGCTAATTCAGACGGTCAAGCCACAGCACGATCAAACAGCCACACTACTCGTGCTGCCTACATCACGTGCTCTCACTCGCCCGTGGACCGCCAACTAAGACACCGGCCAGCAATGTTAGCCCGCGCACCGGCGCCTCTTTTTGGGCGGCTCCGCGCTCTCCTCCTCCATGTGGCCGTGCCCGCCCCCTCCGCTCCGCACATGCACACACTCGCCGCCAGGCCCCGGGCCGCCAGAATGACAAGAAAAAGGGTGAGCATTCCAATGCTGTAATAGCTGTAACGGCCTATGTATTCTTTGACGCATGCACTTGCTGACCAAGGCCTCTGCATGCCACCACCGCCGCCACGCTGCCGCACACCTCCCTGTGCCCCGCCCCCCAGTGCGCCGCCTGACACGCGCCACTGCAGTACCGCACACTCCGACAGCGGCCGCACAGCCTCAGGTCCAGCGCCGCCTCCGACTCGCCGCCAAACTCCTCACAGCCCGGGTTGCCGCACACGCGCAGCCGCCACAGGGCCGACCCCACAGGGTCCACGGGAAGCGGCGGCGGAAGCAGTACCGGGCTCTCTTGCGCGACCCCAGCCCCAGCCCCTGCACCTGCTTGCTGCATTTGCTGCTGCCGACGCTGGTGCCTTGCTGCTGAAGCCGCGGCCTTGCCCCCGCCACCGCCACCGCCTCCGCCTCCTGCTCTGGACCCGTATCCACCCAGGCTGCTCGCGAGTGACGCCCCACTGACGGGCAGCCGCAGGGTCAGCACCAGCTCCGCCTTTGCCCCAGCCGCCTCAACGCTCACGTCGTCGACGTCATGGGTCTGGAGCGTGGCACGCGACTGCAGCTCCGCCGCCAAAGCGCTGAAGTGCTGCCGCCACGCCGCCGCAGACGCACGCCGCGCCCAGCCGCTGCTGCCGCTGCTGCCGCCGCTGCCGCCTGCACCCCCGCCGGCCTCCGCATCCACCTGCACCGCCCAATACCCAGCGAGCTCGAGCAGCGCCGCCACGCCGGCGGCATGCGCGCGGTTGGCGTTCTCCTGCCCTGGCCGTGCATTATCATCAGCCGCCACCATCGCCGGAAGCGCCTCCCTCAGCGCCGCCCGCAGGCAACCGCGCAGGCCCGGCACAGGGTCCGGCAGAGCGGCCGCTGGCTGGGCGGCTGGCCCCAGCTGCTGCTGCCGCGTCTGCGCCTGCGCCTGCAGCGGTGCCGGTGCGTCTGGTGCCAACCACGACAGCACGTGCGGCGCAAGGCGCGGTTGGCTGCCGGCCGCTGCGGCCAGCACGCGCAGCACGCTGCCCGTCAGGCGGAAGCGCAAGTCGGCGCACGCACGCCGCCCCAAGACACTGCTTCCGAATTCGTCACGCCGCAACCGCCGCAGCGCCGCACATGCCGCCGCCAGCAGCCGATGCGGCTGACACGCAAGCAGCTGCGCTGTAGATAGACCGAACGCCTCTGCCGCAGTAGTGCCGCCTTCGGCCATTGCTGCCGCCGCAGCCGTACCCTGCAAGCCAGCAGCCGCAGCCGCCCACGCCTCCAGTGTTGTGGACACCACTACTGCATAGTCAGAGATGTGCCCTGTACCCGGCTGCAAGAGCATCATCAGCCCCACCGCAGCGCATGTCCGCAGCGTGTAAGCATGCGCCTCCATCGCCAGGGTGGCGCGCCGCCGCTCGTGCGGCGAGGTGGCTGCGGCATGGCCGCCGCTGGCGCCAGCCGCAGGTTGCAGCGGCGGCCCGGTCAGCCGGACGGCGTACACGATGAGGAGATGCATTTGTGACAGCCACTGCCTCAGCTGCTGCTCGTCTGCACCAACGGAAGCAGCCGGCCGCCCACAGCTCACTCCTAAGCGGCGCGCTAGCGCTAGCGCGCGCTTCACGCCCGAGATCAACACACCCGTTTCCAGCAGCTGGCGGCGATGCGTGCTGCCGCCGGTGCACGTGCCGCCGCCTGGCTCGTTGCCGGCGGCAGCAACTGCAGCACTTCCGCCCGAAGCGTTCCCGCTCGTGGCGCCACTCCCGCTGCCGCCGCCAGCCGCCAGCGTCCCCGCATCCCCAACAGCGCCCACACCTGCTGCCGCCTGCTCAGCAGCCGCGGCAGCCGCGGCCGCAGGCGCTTCAAGCGCAATGACTTGCTGAATGACGGCCATCACTGGGATGGCCATCACCTCAGTGTTCCCCACATCCTGCAGCCATGGCTCCTCCTTCTTGAAGCCAGCTGCCGGAGAGGCGGTGGGAGGGCTGGCGCCGCTGGCGCTGCTGACGTCACCACCGACGCCCTCGTGAGGTGCAAGCTGCAAGGTTGTGATGGCCCGCAGCAAGTCCTCGCACGTCTGAGGCAGCCAGCTCCGCCGCGCCGCGGCCGCGACCGCGGCCCGGCAGCCAGCACCGATGCTGCCCAGAAACCCTGACGCGGGGCCGATGGGTGGGGACAGTACAGGTGGGGTCATCAGTCCGCCCGTCAGGGGCGGGCATTCGCAGACATCACGCCACACGGCATCATCCCTGAACACGCTGGAACGCGCGACACAAGAAGACGGCGACAGATTGGTGATCAGCAACCATACGAGGACACGTATGTACGGCTACCCGTGTTAGTTGATGGGAACACTCACTCTCGGGGTCCATGCCCAACAGCTTCGACAAGTCAACCGCCACAAAAGCCAAGCTCGCCCACAGCTCCTGCCAGACCTTGGCATCCAGCTCGTCCGACCCTGTCCCAGTGTCTTGTGCCCGGCCTGGACTGGGTCCTGTCGCCGGCTCCGCTCCTGCAGGCGCCGATGTTGCTGCCACCGGCTCAAATGCTGCCGCCACCGCCTGGTGTGGTCTGCCGGTTCCGGCGCTGCCTGGGGCTACTCCTGCTGCCGCAGACGCTGCTGCTGCTGCTGTGGCGGCGGCGGCGGCGGCGGCGCAGAGGCTGAGGCCATCTTGTTCCGACTCCGCGGTCGTCGGGGCACCGCGTCGCGGCGCGCTTCCCTGCATGCCCCGCAGAAGTAAAGGCAATAGCAGCGTGTACGACATGCCTCGGGCGCTGCTGTGATGACTGATGAGCAGCACTTGCATGCAGGAGCAGCCGTAGCAGCAGCAGCACCACCACCACCACCAGAGCACGCACGTGCAGGGCAAGGCCGGCGTGCAGCACTTCCGATGCATGCACCCAGCTAGCTACTGCCGCATGCAGGCCCGCACACCACACCCACCTCTCCCACCGCCTGCAGCTGCGTCGCTCCTGCTCCTGCTGCTGCTGCTGCTGCTGCTGCCTGAGGCTGCTCCTGCTGCTGCCTTTGGTAACCCCGCCGTCGCCGCATGAGGGCCTTCAGCGCCGCCACCAGGAATCGCAGGTACCCGCCCGTCACCTCGACCGCGCCCGGCAGCAGCGCCTGGCACTGCGGCGAACGCACGCGGCAGCCGCCGCCATACGCATCGTCGCCATCATCGCTGTCGTCATCGCTCCCACCAACCCCATCCAGCCTCAACAGCCGCGACCCAAAGCACAGGCCCCGGAGGACGTCCTGCAGCGGAAGCGGGGCGAGGAACGGAGCCGAGCCGTGTGGCACGTGATGAGCGGTGTGCAGGGCACGGGCACGTGTGCACGGAGGACATGAAGCACGGCCAATACAGTGATGAGCGAAAGCGAATGAGGCGGCGTCGTGCACGTCACCCACCCCCCACCCCACCATCGCAGACGCTGGCTGCCGCCGCCCGCACCCGCAGCACACATTGCTGCTGCTGCTGCTGCACTCTCTCACCCGGCAGTACGCGGCGGTAAACAGCGGCGCAGGTCCGTACGTGGCGCCACCGAGGCCCAGGCCCCTGTGCGCCTCCGCGCCCCTCCCACCGCCTCCACCGCCACAGCCGTCGTCACTACCGCCTCCCGCCGCCAGGCCGCTCAGCCGCCACAGCGCCTCCACCGCCCGGCGCGCCAGCGGCAGCACCAGCGCCAGCGGCGGCGGCGGCGCGAGGCCGGGCAGGTCCGAGTCACTGGCGCGCGCCCAGAGCCCCAGGCTCGCGGCCAGCCAGGTCGCGTGTGTGGCCTCCAGCTCTCGCTGCTGCTCAGGCTGGGACCAGTAGGCTTGTGCCTCGACAGGGTCCTGTGGGACATGCAGACCGTCCGGGTCCGTGTGCACGACCCTTCCCTGCGCCACCTCCCACGCAGCCAGCCACGACTGCTGCTGACTACCGCTGCCGCCTCCGCCGCCCCCGGCGGCCCCAGCGGCCCCGCCGTGCGCCGCAAGGCGCTCCAGCAGCGCCACCTGCAGCCGCCGCACCTCCTTCGTCGCCAGGGCCGAGCACAGCACCGCCAACGCTGCGGGGCCAGGCTGGACGTAGGGCCTGTAGCGACGGGCGAGCGCCTTGTTCACACACGGCACCGCGGCTCTTAGCTGTATCGCCACCAAGACCATGTGATGGTCCACACTAGATGCCGTGGCTTGAGGCAGGTTTGCCGTTGGCGCGTGCACCGGCAGCGCCTGGGTGGCGCGCCCCACCAGTCCGCCCCAGCCGTAGCCATCCGCCTGCGCCTGCCGGTACAGCGACAGCGCGAGAAGCATACTGCTAGCAGCCAATCCGCAGATTTTCCAAAGCGCGGACATGTTTGCGAAGCTGCTGCTGATGCTGCTGATGCTGCTGCTGCTGCTGCTGTTGCTGCTGCTGCTGCTGCTGCTGCTGCTGCTGCTGCTTGCGGCACCGACACCACCTCCGCTGCCTGCTGCTGCGGCACACATTTTCCCAGTGGAATGTATATCTGCCTGAAGCTGTGGAAACAAGTGCTGGAACGCATTTGGTGCAGCTGACCCGGACGCCACAGCCTGGGGCAAGATAGGCAACATGCAGTCCCTATTACTATCAGGGTGTGATTGTTGCGTGCACAAGGCGGGCCTGTGTACCGTACTCCTCAGTGCCATGCATATTGCCTTGCGCTATCCGACACGCACCCACCGCAAAGGCCGCGGCAAGGCCGCCCGTCCGTGGCGTGAGTGGGTGCGGCGTCACCCCTGGCACTGGCCGCAGAGCGATGACCATTGTGCACACCCCGTCCAGCAGCAGGAGCCAGGGCGTCTGTAAGGCCTCCATCACAGTACGGGCGACTGTGGGGTCGACGGGGCCCTTCGTCGAGACCCCAGAGGCCGCCGACCCAGTCCCAGATGCGGCGCCGTCTGTGGCCGGCGCGTCCGCTGCGGCTGCTGAGGCAGGCCCCCCGGTCAATCCCGCTGCGCCGGCGGCGACATGCTGCGCCAGGTCCGTAAGCAGCCGGGCCGTCCGCTCCAGCCACGCGAGATGATCGGCGATGTTGGACTCCGCCCATGCCAGGCTTAGCTCAAATACGCCGGTGCGGGCCTCTAGTTTGACGGCCGCATGCACAGCCTTGAATGTCCGGAACGCCGCCTTGATGAACCCCGTGACACGATTCTCATTCAGCAGGTGTGAATATGTCTCTTCAGGCCTGTTGGACTTGGACGCTACCGTAAACTGGTCCAAAAGCGAAATAGCTTCAGCCAGCTCGGCGACCAGCTCCGAGGGCTTCATCGCGTCATGCCGTCCATGTCACATACAGGGAGCTAGTGTATTAACGCCGCGTGGGATAACGCCACGTCAGTATTCGAAAATGCATGCCGAAACCCACACGTCGACCCGGCAACCTCGCACCCCCGCCCTCGATGGAACAGGCATGGGGCAAAAGTGCGAGGTCCCAGTAATGTCCGAAGCCCCCCACATATTCACAAGTACAAGCAAGTTGGTAATTGGGCGCAGTCCGCGCCGCCGCCTAGGCCGCTCATCCAGCAGCCTCCTCATCCAGTCCTGAGCCAAGTATGGTACCCTATGCGCCTCACCGTCCGCCACCATTTCCTTGGAATCCGCCGAAATCGTAGGCGTTTTGGGCCCACCTGGCTGGGGTTCAACCTACGCTGCCCTCTCCTGACCCCGTTCTAACGTACTAGCTCTGCAGCCAAGCCACCGCAATTATACCCTAGACAGCCACGATAGACAATTGCATTGTGCGTGCCACGCATCAGCAAGGCTACAGACCAAGACCACTCAAACCAGTCATGCCCCTTGCTTGCTTGTCAGAGTGCCCGGGTCAGGTGCTTGTGCGTATGCCACTAGCATTTGTGCAGCCAGCATCCAGATGCGCCCACAGCGCAGCTGGTCACCTGGCTCATGACAAGCACGCACACAGATTGGCGCTGCACATGCGTGACTAGTGCAGGCCGCATCTCTGCTGTGATGCACTTTCTGGTGGAGAAGGTGGCGCCAGCATCTTCCACGCCACCCACGCCATCTTGCAGGTGCGCTGCTTTTGCGCCTTCGAGCTTCCACCACTGCCTCCCCAGCAATGCTTCCCGCCGGCGTTCATCACAGCAGGCCGCAGTCCGCGATGGTAACGTCTTGGCGTGGGGTGCCATCAGCGCTGGCAACCTCCGCGTCTGCAGCGCGGGTTACGGCCGCACGGGTTCCACGAAGAAATACTTCAGAATGAAGCAAGGGGGGATGAAGAGTTGGTTATGCATGCGCGGTGGCTTGCATGTGTCGGCGGTTAGGCGTTGGCCCTCGTGTGCCCCATCCGCAATCATTGACAACGAGCGAGGGTGCAGAACCCCGGGTCTCACGAGTGAGAATCTTGTATCCTAACCGCCTAGACTCTAGCGAATGGACTACTTCTGACTGTGTAGCCAGGAAACGCCTGACAGAAACTAACCGCATGTCAGGGTATATACACGCCAGCGGTGCCGGTTTCTATGCCAGGGCGGGCGGACGGCAGGCGCCATGGCGGGCGCCATGGAAGGGTGCAATGGCGGGCTAATGGGAGCCGCATGGGTGCACGTCCGGACTAACAGGGACGACTGCGTACCACACGGATGCACCAGTCTGCGGGGTCTAGCAAGTCACAGGTGCTAGGCCCTGCTAGCAATCTACCAACTGAGCGAGCGGCTTGCCAGTACAGTACCGGGGCCACAAGTCCCCACCCCAACAGACCCCGTGCCAGCGTGCCACGGGAATGAATCCCAACTCCCAAGTTGCCAGCACCGCGGCCTGACACAGACCCATCCACACAGTACTTGCCCTTTCGTGGAACCCACTCCATCCTGTCCAGCCTCTCCAGTCCCTTAGTCCCCACCAGTCCCTAATCCCCTGTGTTCGCCATCTCGTCATAACTTCAACATGCACGGAATCTTCACAGACAGGCACGCACCTATCCGCGCCAGCACTTCCAGCCCTTGCACGACCTTGCCGAACACCACGTGCTTGCCTGCGCGGGGGCGGGGGCGGGGTGGCGGTGGATGGGGGCCCCACATACGGTAGGTAAAACACACACACGTGGCATTAACCGCCAGCAGTGCAGCAGCCCGCGAGGGCACGCCAGGCGCAATCGCGCAGCGAGCAGGTTTGTTTCCGCAGCCATGCGCTTGTTGGTACAACAGTGCACGCCGCATTCGCAAGCGTATGCTGCTACCCACCGTCGCACTGCGGCGCCGCCGCCAGCGCGAAAAAGAACCTGCGGACCGGCGGAGCAATGGGTGGGTGGGTGGGTGCACAGGATCAGATACCGTCGCGGGTTGTAGCTATATTTGCCCAACAGCTGCGGCTACGGCGCTGTAGTGGATACCGTGCTTAGACGCTGTGCCGTGGTAACAGTGCGCAAAGGAACGGCAGAGCACTCCCAAACTGTTACGCAGTCCTCCCTTCGCGCCCTGAACTTCCTTCCATGCCACCCTCCTCTTCCCTGAGCTTCCTTCCATGCCACCCTCCTCTCCCCTTGCTTTCCATTAAGCCCGCCCCTCCCTTGCTTCTTGCCGCACCGGCCCCTCGCCCCCTGCCATACTTCTTTCTTAAACACCATCCCATGGACGGCTACCCCCGTCCCTCCATCACCACGCACTGGCTGGTGTTGGTGTTCTTTCCGCTGTTGGCCATGGACAGCACGCCCGGGGCGTCGTGTTTGAGCTTCAGGCCCGGCTTCTCGTCTGCGGGGGGGCATGGGTGGGCGTATGCATGTGCAGCGAGCGATTTCGGCTGTGGCATTGGTGCATGAAGGAGCGGGTGCATGAAACAACGGGTGCATGAAGGAGCGGGTGCATGAAGGAGGGGGCCCATGATGGCACAGGCCTGGTGCTGCCGTGCGGGGCGGAGGAGGGCGGGTGCCGTGGCCTATGTGGGTTTGTTGCTTTCGGTAGTGTGGGCCAGCGACTGGCCGGTCCTACGCGCAGCGCAACCCCAGCCGGGCAGCGCCCTGATGGGCAATGTTGTAGTGCATATGATTATGCCGGAATTGACACGTTACGGTGTCCAGAATTGAGGCTGCTTTAGCGAGCGACTGGAATTTGGTTCGTGACTCACAATGGGCGACTGCATGGAGTGCAGTACACCCAGAGCCACTTGAAACGGTCATAACTAGTCGGCTGCGAGTACTTTGCGTGACTGTGCGCTAGCCCCGCACTACTAGCCTTGTTTCAGTAGCCGGGTCGACACCGGCTTAGGACGTTCGGCTATTCGCCGCTAAGCTGGAGCCGCCACTACAACAGGTAACATGACAACTTGGGGCGATGCCGGGCATGATTGATCAGGTGAACGTCTGCGGAAGCGGCCCAGGCTCACCGTTGAATTGCCCGCCGTAGATGCTGTCGCCTCCCGAGCCATCGCCTGCAGTCAGGCAGGCGTGCAGGCAGGCACGCAGCGGGGCACACGGTCACTGCAAGGCATGGCCGCGCTTTATCTCATCATTTGCGAACAGCGCATAGCGCCGCGCCAAGCCACAACAACAACACGAAGCCCTCGTTTCACGCACCGCGCACGATGTCACCGCCCTGGCAGCAGAAGCCCTTCACCACCCGGTGGAACTTGTTGCCCTGCACAGCGGAGCGACATGCAAGCGTCACGATCTAGGAATTGCAGGTGTGTTTCGGGCACTTGAATGTTTATGCGCAGTGAGATCAGAGTTGCCTTGATCCAAGTGCTGGAGCTCCAACCTCGCCGCGGGGCGCTTTTTTCACACTTTCACTTTTCGCCCCTAGGTGCAGTCGTCGCCGCTGTCCGTGGCAGGCCATGTTCTTCGCTACCGGTATCGCACATGGCCCCGACAGCGGGACCCGGCGTGCCTCAGACCAGGGAGCAGTGCACTCTGCTTCTCATTCCTACCACGGCACCGTCCAACTTCAATATGGGACGTCGCATTATCACAACGGTGCCCCCTAACTTGTTTGAAACCTCCTCTCGTTATCCCCTTGCTGTGACGCTGACCTTGTAGTGCAGTGGTTTCTTGGAGGACTTGCCCAGCCCCCGCTCGCCCGTGAGCAGGCACTTAAAGTTGTCCACGGTCTTGGGCACCTGGTGGGAGGCAGGTGTGGAGGCGGCGGTGTAGGGAGGCAAGGGAAGGCGCGGTGGGGGCACTGAGCGGGTCGCAAATGGTGGGGCAGTGCGTGCGCGGCAGATGTACTGTGTACGTGTGTGTGGAGTCCTTTGACCGAAGGTGGACACGAGTCGGCAGGTAACGTGGCAGGTGATTTCCAAGGTGCAGGCACACCACCCTTGCACAAGCGTAAGCCGTAAACGCACCTCCCCAACCCGAATGGTTCCCCACGCCCTTCCAATTCTCAGCCCGTCTCCCTTTCTCCCTTGCCACACGAACACACACACACATACTCATATACGCCACCCTCTTTACCCCTGTCACCACCACCCGAGACAACGCTCCACGCTTCCACCCGCACCTCCTTGTCGAAGAGCTCCACCACCACCCGGCCCGCCCGGATGTCCGCTGGCCGCTTGGTGCTCGCCTCCCCCTTGGCCGCCCAGGTTGGGTCCCCCGCGTAAGCCTCAATCAGCATCCTGTCGCACACGTGGAGCATGCCAGGAGTGAGAGTTGGAGGGAGCTGCACCTGCCGTGGCTTGGGATGGATGTGGGATGGATGAGGTTTTTACGTATTGCCGGCAACTACGTGTTTGCCTCGGCAAATGTGAACCTGTGGCATGGCCATGGCTACAGTACCGTACACGAGCACCGTACATTCGCGGGATTACACGACACCCATGTCGTTAAGGTGGGGCGGCACTGTGCGGCGCTGCAGTGCATTCAGTGCCCTCAACTCAGCGCTCCCTATGGCACCGTGCTCCCCTCGCCTCGTACCCGCACCCAACCCACCCACCCACCCCCCTTTTGCCCGCCCCCCAAACATTCTTCAAGGCCCCTCCCCCCTTGTTTATCAGGGCTATTCGGACCTTGCACATGCCCCACTAGCCAGCACCAACCGACCTGTGACTGTGGACCGAACAGCCGAAGAGTACCTGGCCTAAGCCTGTGCCCAAGCCAACCCAGCCTCAGCCGGTACCTAGCCCCACCTCTGGACCCCAGCCGGCCCCGCTCACCCGGCCTGCTCCTCGTCGAGGTCCTCTGGCCGCCCACTCAAGCCATACTGAATAAAATACACGCATAAAGAAGTTGTATGTTATGTCATTGCCCAGAGCTAGACGCGGTGCCCAGAAATTGCAGAATGTGCACGCACCGACCTGACCACCGACTGCTTTCAGCCAGTCTGCCGCTCGCTGGTATGCAGCTAGCTCCGTGGCATAGCGAGCAGCATCTCCAATGTCAATGTCAAGAAACGCCTTCATCCTGCGCTTCCGGTCGCAGCTATGCAAGCTTGATATGTTCGGCTTACAGAGCTCGGTGGTCGCTGATTTGTAGTCTGGTGCGATGAGCAAGAGTAGGGGAAGGGTGATCAGCGTGGCGGGACTCTCGGGGGGCGCCGGGTGCGGCGCTGGTGCGGCCGCCGTACTCCACGCCGAATGAGATGGGGCGCCTTTAGCTGCGCGGATGTGCGCTGTACTATCTTTAGCGAATCAGCGGTGAGCTTGCGGCGGATGCAGGCATGTGCATCTGTGTGCGGTGGGCCGTGATGCATGCCAGAGGGTGTTAGTGAGCCCGCAGCTCTGTTACGGGGATGGACCGCGGACAACCCTGGCACCCACACGCTCTGACCTTCCCCGATTCCCTTGCTGCAAGCCCCCGCCTCAGGACCTCAGAGGCGAGGGCCTGTCGTACAACTTATCAACTATTTGTCACAGTTACATTCATGCGTCACCGTTACATTCATGCGTCACAGTTACATTCATGCAACGAAGCCTCAATCCGTCGCCAGCATGACGGGACGGGGCGCACCATCACACTCGATTTGCAAATCCTCCCAATCTCGGCTCTTCGACGATCACGGTGTGCGCCGGTGCGTCTCTCTTCTCCATGCCACGAATCAATCAATGGCCCTCGATGTCCCCTCGCCAGCTTGAACGCTCCTCTCTAAACTCCTCGAACACTAAACTCCTTGAACTGCTTTGCCACGACGTGCCCGCGTGTTTCGCCAGCACGATCCCAATGCAAATCACACAACCGCTACCACACCTTGGAAAACTTATTACCTGTAATCCAGTGTTTCATACCTTCGCGCCAGGACCACGTGCTGCACAGAGGCATCATTGCCCCTGGCGCGCCAAATTCACTTGCAACCGTGCACAAGACCGCGCCAGCCGCCGTCCGTTTCGGTGCTACCGACACACAACGTCCAAGCGCCCTCTTTGGCCGACTGCATTGCACGACCCCACACCAGATACAGTTATCCATCCACAGGACGCGTTCGCATTTCACTTTCCCGAGACGCACACAATCCAAGCACGTGATCACAGGGACCCGCACCACAACCTCCCGCGCGCGCGAGGCCAACGTCATGCGTCATGCGCGCTCAGAGCCCCCTGCGTCCACAAATCACGTGCCGAGACCGTGTGTCACACAAGCGTCGCATCACGAATGTGCGCGGCCGTTGCCAGCCGCCGTGTGCATCCTTATTTGCGTAATATCATTTTTCACAATGCGCAGGCATATCGCCGACAATTAAGAGCCAAACCGTGCTCCGCCCAGTCCAGGTTGGTAAGCCAAGGCATGCGCCCGCAACAAGGCAGGCCAGCCTCTTCACACTCAACTCATTATGAGTGCGTTGGTCAATCGCGCAAATGATTATTGAACGTCTGAGCGCGTTCCATTTGCCAGCCAAACATCGCCACACCGGGGAAAAGGAAGGCGCAACATCCCGCCCACCAGAATGCACCGCCACAGTTGACGGGCAGCTCCGCAAGTGCCACTGACCATGCATTGTGTCTGCGTGCTGAGCATGTTCGTGCCCGTCACAAAAACACGCAAGGTTCCCGGTCATGCAATGCAACAAGCAAAATGGAAGCCAAAGCCGAAGTCAAAGCCGAAGTCCCAAGGCCGAGGTCCCTAAGCCGAGATCCTATACGCGGATGGCCGGGCACGCGCCCGCCTCCAGTCCTTGCTCCTGCGCCGTTCTGTCCGATGGCGATAGGAGGTCGATGCTTTACCGCCCAAAGCTCAACGGCGTTCACCTCGATTCTCCATCTGTTGCTACTACAGACATTACCACACCACACAAGATCTACTAACTAGTCACTGTACGACTGCAGGGCCAACGCCGAAGCCCAAAGCCTGCGTTGCCCTCTGCGCTGTATGCTTGCAAATGCGTATCCAAGGAGGTGGGCGATGCATCACCCCAACCCCGCTTCCCATTGCCTTCTCAAACGGTCGTCTGCTGCTGCTCCGGACGACTTTCGCCTGAGGTCTCGAGGGGCAGCCCGATCCAAGCCGCTACTCTGTCTCCTCTGGCAAGACCGCGGCCTGCCTGTTTAGGCGCCAGCGAACTTGGCAGCCTTGACCTTCTTAGAGAAGGCCTCCTGCGGTCGGGAACAACAATAGAGGGTGCGCAGAGGCACCGCGGGGAAGCAGATGTCAGTCGTTTCGCTTCTGGTTTCTGGAATGAACTACCCCCCCCCACACACACACACAAACCACCCTGCATCCCCCTCGACCACTCACCTCTACCACCAATCCCCGACCCTCAATCATCCCCACCACCCCCACCACCCACCACCATCCACCTCCACCCCGTTGACCCGACCACTCCCACGACCACTCCCCCGGCCCCGGCCCCGGCCCCGACCACGGCCCCCGGCCCCCGGCCCCACCTCCAGCGCCAGCACCAGCGCCGGCTCGTGCTGCCGCGCGTGGTGTAGCAGGTACTGCAGGCTCTGCATCTCCGTCAGCCGGCTGATGGTGCGGTCCTTGGCGAAACCCAGGTTGTCGTCCACCTGTTGTTGGGTGAGTGAGGTGTGGGGGTTCCATGCATTTAAGTTAATGAAGAAGTAGACGTAGAACAGACGTTGCAACACACGTTGGCATACCGATGACCAGAAGGGGGGTGGGGTGTGGGGTGTGGGGTGCCATGCATGTTCAATTAGTGACGAGGTGGGGTGTGGGCTCACGTGGTGGCGGTGGTGGCGGTGGCGTTATTGAGTGCGGTGTGGGGTGGGGTTGCAAGGATACGTGGCGAAGTGGAAGAACAGGTGGGGTGTAGGCAGAGGTGGTGGTGACGGCGGTGGCGGCGGTGATGGCGGTGGCGTTATTGAGGTGAGATGAGACGGCGTGAGGAGGCGTGGGGATTGCATGGGAATGGTAAGGATAAGGGGATGGGGGGGGTGTGGTTACCAGCCCAAACTAAACCAAGCTAAAGGAAGCTGATAAGAGCAATGCAGGCAAGGCAATACAACAATATACTCGTTATGTTGAAGTAGCCGAAGAAGACGTGGTGGGTGCGCCGGCGACTAGAAATGCCACCCGAGCTCGGCGGCCAGGCACAGATAAGGGGGGGTAGCCATCCATGGATGGTGTTTAACCAATAATGAAGTGCCGGTAGTGTGTGTGTGTGGGTAGTTCTTTCTCAAACCAGAAGCGAAACGACCAAGAGAACACGAACCAGCCAGCCCAACCCATGGGGGGCGTCCGTTGGGTGCAGCGCGGGGTGAGGCAGGGGTTGAGGAGGCGTGCGGCGTGTACGGTATGCGGTGCGCTGCCGAGTGGCACGCATGATGGTTGTTGTAGCGCATATGGTTATGCCGGAATTGACACGTTACGGTGTCCAGAATTGAGGCTGTCTTAGCGAGCGACTGGAACTTGGTTTGTGACTCGCAATGGGCGACTGCATGGAGTGCAGTACACCCAGAGCCACTTGAAACGGTCCTAACTAGTCGGCTGCCAGTACTTTGGGTGACTGTGCGCTAGCCCCGCACTACTAGTCTTGCTTCAGTAGCCGGGTCGGCACCGGCTTGTGACGTTCGGCTATTCGCCGCTAAGCTGGAGCCGCCACTACAACATTTTGGCGTCCTAAGAGTGCGCAAGCGTCGTCCGACGTCCGTGCCCTTACCAAGCGGTTGGAGATAACTCTCACATTCAACCTCGCCAACACGGCGACCTCCGGTGCGCGTTCACAGTTTCGGTACCCTACTACCAGCCGCCATTGTGCTTTCCGCAATTTCCTTGCCTGCTTTCTTTGAGCGCACGCTCCTGATCATTTTTTTAATGAACCAACAACCTTTAGGCGATGCCCTGAGCGCCGCGGCCAGTGCCGCTGGCCTGAACCCCGCTTGCAACGCCGCGGCTGTCAACAACGGCGCAGCTGGCGCCGCTGCCAACATGGACGTCGACGCGCCCTTGATCCCTGTGCAGCCAGCTGCATGTGTTCCAGCGACAACCGGAGCAGGCGCAGCTTGCTGCACAGGGATCAGGGGCGCATCGACGTCCATGTTGGCAGCGGCGCCAGCCGCGCCGTTGTTGGCAGCCGCGGCATCGCCAGCCAGCTAAGCTGGAGCCGCCACTACAACAATGGTTCAGTCTGGGGGCTGGCTACATTACATTACCTCCCCCGCCCCGCCCTGCCCTGCATTTCTCTGCTTGCCCTGCCTTTCCTCCACTCACCACCACGTCGGGCCGGGCCGCCAGCTCCGGGTCCTTGGCGGCGTCGAACTGGGTGATGATGTTCTTGAACAGGTCCACCGGCGGCGCGGCGGCGGTCACCAACAGCCGCGTGCTGTGGTGCACACGAGGGGGGGAGGAAGAGAAGGGGGAGAGGGACGGACACACGCGCGGGAATGAATGGAGGGGCCGTCAAACGCGGGAGCGAAGACGACCGTGCTGTGTTGGCAACGATCAGCGCCGGACGCGGATGCGCCCCCATGCGCCCCCGCCCCCATCCATCATCCGGGCGCCCTCTTTTCGGGTCCCCCCCCGCCCGCCACCTCCACACCGCAACCACGCCCACCGTCACCGCCACAACCACACCGCCACAACCACACCGCCGCCACCGCACCGCTGCCACCTCCACACCGCCACACCACACCGCCGCACCACCCCATTACCACTCCACTCACCGCGCCTCGTACAGCACGTCGATGAGCGTCACGAAGCGGTAGGCCTCGCTGCGGTTGGCGGCGCCAAACACCGGCACACCGCGCAGCGCCAGCGTGTGGTACGCGCCTGCGTTGTGAACATTTGTATGTTTGTTTGTTCGGTGAGGGGAGGGATGGAGCGAGTGAGTGGGTCCGTACCAAAAAGGACTAAGTGGGTTCTACATGGTTGGGGCGGCCAAACCAGAATCAGCGGCTGCCCATCCCGCATCCGTGTTCAGCGGGAAGCGCCTTTGTCGCAGCGCTAGCCAGGGGCCATGCACCCATGGGGCCCGATGCAATGTGTGTGTGTGTGTGTGTGTGTGTAGGGTGGGGGCGACGCCACACGCCCGCACGCCGCGCTCCTCCCTACCCTACCCTACTACTCACTGGTGAGCGCCAGGTAGTCGGCCGCCGCCACGGGCCGCCCGCACAGCTCGCCGAACGAGAACATGCAGGCCTTGCCTGTGTGGGTGTGTGTGCGGGTGTGGGTGTGGTTGCGAGTGGGTGTGAGCGTCAGCGTGAGTGGGTGTGTGTTCGCCAAGGGGCGGCTGGCGAGCAGCCGTGTTGACTGACATAAATGTTAATTAACAGCTGTGCAGCCGTGCACTTTTGCGGCAGCCCTCTCCCCACACCCACAAGCCCGCCCGCCCGCCCCGCCCGCCTGCCCCCCATAGCCAGCGCCACCACTACATGCACTCCACTCTCAAAACGCGCCATGCAGCACACATGGCGCAGACAGGGCGCACATGGCAACTCATGCTTATGCACCCACCCACCCGCCCACCCGCCCACCCACCCACCCACCCACCCACCCACCCACCCACCCACCCGCCCACCCGCCCGCCCGCCCGCCCGCCCGCCCGCCCGCCCGCCCGCCCGCCCGCCCGCCCGCCCGCCCGCCCGCCCGCCCGCCCGCCCGCCCGCCCGCCCGCCCGCCCGCCCGCCCGCCCGCCCGCCCGCCCGCCCGCCCGCCCGCCCGCCCGCCCGCCCGCCCGCCCGCCCGCCCACCCACCCACCCACCCACCCACCCACCCACCCACCCACCCACCCACCCACCCACCCACCCACCCACCCACCCACCCACCCACCAGCACCAACCCACCCACCCGCCCACCCACCCACCCACCCGCCCACCCACCCACCCACCCACCCACCCACCCACCCACCCACCCACCCACCCGCCGCCAGCGGCACGTCCAGGTGTCGCCCCATGGCCACCTCCACACGCGCCGGCCCCGCGGCCGCGTCGCCCGTCAGCTCCCGGAACCGCGCCGCCAGCTCCTCCTCCGCCGTGGCCGCCGCCGCCGTCTCAGCGCAGGGGGTGGCGGCGGTGGCGCCCGAGGCCACGGCGGCCGCCGGGGTGGGCTGGACGAAGTACAGGCCGCGCTGGTGCTGCGCCAGGCGCCGGTAGTCGGTGCCGCTGGCCATGTCGTGCGCGCGGCACTGGGTCTGTGTGTGTGTGTGGGGTTTGTTGGGTTCAGTAGTCTTGGACTCCGGGGGGGGTGCCATGCATGTTTTGTTGATGACGAGGTAGACGTAGAACAGACGTTGCAGCACAGGGGGGGGAGGATGGACGGGCGGAGGAGACGATGACAAGGGGGGTTACACGCATTACAGTTACAAGGAGAAGGCGTAGTCAGGTACACAGGTACAGTAGTCATGTCGTTCGTCGTTACCGACGTCCGTGTAGTCCAGCGTCGAGCTACTCAGTTGCACCATCAACATAGCCGTGGATGCCGCCACCTACTTTCCGTTCCTGCACCTGCCGTGTTGCACGCCCCCGTTTCTTCAGCCAGCCAGCCTTCCTCGCCCTGGCCCCCCGCCCCATCACCTCCTCCCGCGCCCAAGAACTAACCCTCCTAAGCGCCCTCCTAAGCCCCCTCCTAAGCCCCCGCCGGCCCCGGCCCCGGCCCCGCCCCGCCCCGCACCGCCCCGCCCCGCACCTTGAGCCTGTGGATGAAGGGCATGAACAGGTTGCGCTGCAGGCCGCCCTTGTACAGGTCGTCCGGCTGGCGGTTGGAGGTCGCCACCAGCACCACGCCGCGCTCCCACAGCCGCCCAAACAGCCTGCGCGCGTGCACGCATGCACCGGCGGACGGGCGGGCGGCCGGGCGTCGTCGGCATAGGGGCGAAGTCACGTGCGGGCGGCCGGGCGTCGTCGGCATAGGACAGCGAAGTCACGTGCGCGGTCACGTGCCGGCCCTAGCAGCCGCCAGCGACGTCCAGGCCGTCCCCTCATCGTCCCGCTCAAGCCCTCTCGTTGTCGGGCTTCCGCCAGCCAGGACAGGACCTCCCGGCCCCGCCCGAAACGCCCCGCCCTTGGCTAGCAACCCACCAGCAGCCCCTCCCCCCGCCCCTTTCGCCATCCCCTTGCCCACCCACCAATCCTGCAACTTCCTCCTCCACCTCCTTCCCCGCCCTCTCCCTGCCCTCAGCCTTCCCAGCTCCCCATTCCTCACAACTCCTTCCCATTTCTCCTCCCCACCTTCCTCCACACAAACACACACACACACACACACACAAACACACACACACACACACACACTTTTTACGGACCTGTTCAGGATCATGGCGTCCGCCACGTCCGTCACAAACAGCTCGTCCAGCGCCAGCACCCGGCAGCGCGCCGCAATGCCGTCCGCCACCGCCAGCAGCGGGTCGGCCTCGCGGCTGTGCTTGCGCAGCGCCGCGTGCACCTGCGGGATTGCAGGGGGGTGGATGGTTGGCGGGGGAACAGGGGGCCAGCCAGGCAGGGTCAAGGCGGGTGTGCATGTGGGTGCGGTTGCGGTTGCGGGCTTTTATAGAGAGGGGCCAGTGCGACTGGGAGATTGAGGTACCGTACGTCGCAATGAAATCACCGTCACTCAGTTCCGCACCCTACCCAGGCAAGTCCCCTGGGCTGGCCCGCCTGCGGCCAACACACAACCCGGCGCGCTTGTGCCTGTCCGCCCTCTCCTCCTTTCGTCGCTTGTCTGGCCTACCGCCCTCGTCCCCTCCACCCCGCCACCCGCCGCCCACCTCCCTTGTAGACTCGCTCCTCCCCTTCGCACTCGACCTTCCCCAGCTCGCCCCATCCTTCCCTACTGTCCCCGGGGTTGCAATAATCGCCTTTATTCTGGAATAAACTGCCCCCGCCCCCGCACCCCCACCAACCCCACAGGTTCGCACAGGCGGCTGCGTTTCCCAGCTGCAGCGCAGTCGTGTTCGCATTTTGTTTCTCACCGGGACTGTTTACCAGTAACCCCCACCAACCCCTCCGCCCCTCACCTCAAGCATGAAGTCGTGGAAGTGGGTCCGCAGCACCCGGAAGTGCGCCGGCGCCGTGTGCACAAACACGTCCATCAACATGGTCTTGCCGCACCCCACGCCGCCGTACATGTACAGCCCGCGCACCGCCGGCGGCGCGTCCGCCGCCGACCTGCCGCCGCCGGGCGCGTCGCGGCCGAGCGCGCCACCCCTGGCGCTGCCGCCGTTGCCGTGGGAGCCGTTGCCGTTGCCGCTGTTGAAGAGGGAGGAGAACCAGGAGCTGCCGCTGGTGCTGGCGGCGGCGGGCTTGGCGTCCTCACCCACGTGGTCCACAATGGTGAGGCCCGAGGGGCGGCGGCGCGGCTTGTGGCGGTTGGGCTGGTTGGCCAGCTCGTGGTGCGTGCCCGCCCTTTGCAGGTCGTCGTACAGCTCCTGTCGGTTAGTCCGGTAGTGGTTGTTCGGTCGGAGATATCATGAGTCACGTGTTACAGCACCGAGTGCATGTACTAGCGCGCGTTGCGCACAGTGCGCCTGCAGCTCGTTCCTGTCTTTTGGCAGCCCAACGCCGGTCGGAGAGCGGTTTTGTTTCCTCTCCCTTCCCCTCCTCTCCCACACACACCCGCGCGCCCACGCGCACCCGCGCTCGCACACCCACCTGCAGCATCTGAATGGTCAGCCGCTGCCGGGGGTCTGGCCGGTACAGCCCCGAGGCCAGACCGGCTTCGTACTTCGCGAGCGGCCCACCCGTCTCCGCTGGCGTTGGGGGCGGGTGGTGCTTGCGGTGCGTTTCCGTGTGGCCGCCCAGACCCAGACCGTAGTCCTCATCTGCATGAAAATATTCCAGAGCGGCGGTATGTGAAGCTGGTCGGGCGTTCTGTGCTGGCAAGTCGGTCGCTCACGCGGGCGGGCCCACCAGCACGCGTGGCATCGGTGGTGATGACCCCATCGGCCATCGGCTCACCGCTGAGGTCGTGCGCCCCGGCTGGCTTGGCGACCGGCACGGCCGCTGAGCTGTACCGTTGCCCCAGGGGACCCGTCAGCGCCGAGAGCTGCGCGCGAGGCGCCTGATGCAGGCCGGGAACACCTGCGCGTTGGATAACCGTTTGAGCTTTCCGAGGGTCCCTCGCAAGCCAAGTGCCCCAGGCGATATATTTTGGCTCTTTTACGTGGGCTGGGGCGGTCCTGACGTCAGGCTCACCCGCAGACGAAGCTCGCAAACCTTCGCTCACGGCGGTCACTTCCACCGCTTCCGACCTCAGGAGGCGCAGCGAACGAAGCGCGGCCCTCCGCATAGTTCTAATATCGCAAAATGAAGAGCGGCGTTCTCTTTGTTCAGTAGCGGGACCGCAATTCCTGCCTTACTTTACAGGTCGGCAAGGCCGCCTATGAAGTAGAGGTATTAAGCGTGCGGTCTTATGTAACTGTCTAGGTATACCGGACTATCAGGCTAGCGGGGTTGGCTTTGATTGCAGAGGGTCTGCTTCGGACTTGGACAAACGCGCACGCTGTCAGCTAGCACATAATAAACAATGCGCAATATACTCGTCTCAGCCCCTGGACATAGCGTTTGCATAGGGATGGCTGGGGTCACGTTGGCACGCCTGGGCCTGTCCGCCTCCCTGCCCCGCCGTGCCTTTCCCCGGCTTACCCTTTCCACTCGCCTGACCGTCCCCACGCTCACCCTTGCCCACCCCAGCTCTACCGTATGTCGCCCAGCTTACAAGTATAGTGTAACCAACCTGTTCAACTTTTGTGTCGATGGAAAGCGGGAACGTTTCCACCCATTGACTCCGGCGCACAGCGGAGAGCCGTAGCTGGGGTCCATTGCGGATGGCGCCACGTATGAGGAGTGTATTGGGACCTGGAGGAGGTCCGAAGGATTTGTTGCTGCCGCGTGCATGCTCGTGACCAGCAAGAAGACAACCGCCTGTGCCGCGAGGGAAGGGAAATGTCGCCGAGGGGCCAAGCAACGTTCGCTTGTCGGTCGTAGCCGAGGTAACTGTACCCACCAACACCTGTGTGCATATGTGAATGACATGACTGTGCAATTTCATTTGTGGTGCTTGTGACTGAGCAAGGCCGTGTGCCGTCCTCCCACATACATGCACCGCCGCTGACCCAGAATCACCTGAGGGCTACAGTGCTGCACGTAACCACAGCACGCGCATCTTCATTGCGATATACTCTGCGACTGCAGCGCCCTCTAAGAGTGCTGGCATGCGCGGGCTCACTTTCTCAGGATCCGCGGACATGCCGCGGCGTTGTTGAGCGCTCACGCGGAAGCCAGCTGCCACCTACTTGAACCCCGCGAATCAAGCAGCTACATAGCTTGCTTTCAGCAGCCCTGGCGCGCGGCCGAACGCGCGCTCCACAGCGAGAGGCAGTGCGGCGAACAGAAATGTGTCCAGGCTCTGCTGGGCCGCTACGCCCGCGCTGATGCCAACTGGCGCTGAACTCAAGTCTCATTGTGTAATGTGATACTAAGCGGCCAACAATGCCTTAATCGACGCAGGGTCACGCCAAACACCTGCTGAGACGTCCCCTTGCCCTCAGCTGCCTATGTCACCGGCTCAATGGCTGGTGCAAACTCCTATTATACGCTGCTTGCTTACGTTTACAAGAGAAGTGAAAACTCAAAAGGCGAAAGCTGCGTCGAGGGATCGGGGGGTTGGCCCGAAGTGTTCGCTTTGCCGCCACTAATCATGCATGCTTCTGAAGCGCGTACGCAGCCGCCGAGAAAAAAGATGCCAGTCAGCGATACTTAATTCGTAGACTAGAAGGAAACCCCAAGTCGGAGAAGAGTGAATGCGCGGGAAAAAGAGTGGGTGGGTGGGCACCCGCGCGGCAACCTGCGGCAACGCGCGCGCTACCGTCGCCCGTAAGCAAACCGCAAGTACCGCCAGCCTTGCGCGGCCGGTCGCCGGAGCGCTCGAACAGCTGATACATATAGGCGGGGCCGCAGGCGAGTGCAGGGCGGACATTCAGGGCCCGCGCACACACATGACCTCCCTACCCTATGTATCTGGATGTCCCGCGATCATGCACCCCTCGGTATGTACATGCCTACCTGGTGCGCTCAAATCGCTCACGGTACCGTCCTTAGCTGCACGCGCGGCTGATATGATGTACCGTATTGCTTGGCGCATGGACGCCTGAAGCGCTGCAGCCGTTTTTTTCCGGATCCCCCCCCCCGTTTGATAAACTTGGGCTGCTGGTCTTACCACGCACTTAATAGCCCACTCGTCATCAGCGCCTGTTGTCAGGGGCTTAGGGCTCACCTTGTCGCAGTAGTCGCAGCAGCCGCGGCAGGCAGCAGTGGCATGCACGCATGCTAGCTGCTGCAGTGCTGCTGTCATGCCTTGTCGGAGCGGGCATAGTTGCACCCGCCACCCGGTATGCTACATGGCACCAGGAGTACATGGTCAGGGTAGTCAGCCGGCGGGCAAGTGTGGTGCAGCCCGCTACTGCGCCACACACCGCCGTATGCACAACGTTCGTTACGTATAATGTTACAGCTGTGGGCCTGCCTCCGACCCGGGCCCGACACACGGCCTCTGCAGCCTACCAGTCTCTGGACTGGCGAGAGCGCTCACAAAAGCAGCGCTAGAAACCCAAGCCCACGGCTGACCTGCCCTACCCGCGCACAGCAAGCCTAGCCGCGAAACGAGAAACGCTTCCCTGTGCTCTCCTGCGCCCACAGGACCAGGCGGTGTGGAGACAGCTCGCGCACTTGGAAACCTCAAACTGAAACCCCCGACAAGAGGCAACCCGAAGACGAACGACCCACGCTCCCCTGGGGGCTACCTACGCCTGGGAACGCACACGTCACCCCTCTGCTACTCATCAGCAGGCCGCACGTAGCAAGAGGGACAGGGCCGGCGAGAACGCTCAAAGCCGCCGCACCTAGCAGCCAAAGCTACAGCCCAAGCCACCACCTCAATCGAGTCACCGCAGAGGAGACAAGCACGCAACCTAGCGCCTACCCGCCACCACAAGGGTCGTGAACGTACGTCCCCGTCAACGGTACCACCCACCCACACATACACACACAAACCGCGTCTCATCTACACGCTATCTTGGCACCGCTGTTAAGCAGCAGTTGCGAGTTACGTGTGGCCGCTTGAGTGCCGTCAATCAAGACTCCGCGCTGGAGGCACGCACCGGCAGGGCAAGCACACGCAACTGACTACGGCACACACGCACGCACGCAAGGATCACATGATGCAGCTCTACCTCGGCGCGCGCATGGAACGTTCACATCCCACACACAACAAGACAGTAAGCGCTGCTAAGCAAGTGCCGCCTCAGATGTATTTTATCCGTATCCCTGAGTCTAGAAACACAGCATGCTCGCATCTAATCCCGTACGTGTGCACGTGCGTGCGCGTGCCTGCACACTACTGCCACCAACGGCACGCACACACACCCTGCACCGGCGCAGGGCTGGAACGCCGCCTCAGCAACTAACGTGCCATTGATGAAGATGCCACGCGCTGTGCTACCTGCACTCCTTTATGTAAAAGCGACCTGTACATATCACGTGCATGCACACACTGCTCGAACCCGCACGAACCCTGTACGAGCCAATCCGGAAGGCAACATTATATGGAACACACGCTATCGCTGCAGCTCTACCTTCTCTGAGCGCGCAACTGCGTACCAGGCGTTGTCCTCTCAATCCAATACCAACACTCATTCAAGTGGCACCCACGCACTTAGCAGCCCACTCATCATCAGCGCCTGTTGTCAGGGGCTTAGGGCTCACCTTGTCGCAGTAGTCGCAGCAGCCGCGGCAGGCAGTGGCATGCACGCATGCTAGCTGCTGCAGTGCTGCTGTCATGCCTTGTCGGAGCGGGCATAGTTGCACCCGCCACCCGGTATGCTACATGGCACCAGGAGTACATGGTCAGGGTAGTCAGCCGGCGGGCAAGTGTGGTGCAGCCCGCTACTGCGCCACACACCGCCGTATGCACAACGTTCGTTACGTATAATGTTACAGCTGTGGGCCTGCCTCCGACCCGGGCCCGACACACGGCCTCTGCAGCCTACCAGTCTCTGGACTGGCGAGAGCGCTCACAAAAGCAGCGCTAGAAACCCAAGCCCACGGCTGACCTGCCCTACCCGCGCACAGCAAGCCTAGCCGCGAAACGAGAAACGCTTCCCTGTGCTCTCCTGCGCCCACAGGACCAGGCGGTGTGGAGACAGCTCGCGCACTTGGAAACCTCAAACTGAAACCCCCGACAAGAGGCAACCCGAAGACGAACGACCCACGCTCCCCTGGGGGCTACCTACGCCTGGGAACGCACACGTCACCCCTCTGCTACTCATCAGCAGGCCGCACGTAGCAAGAGGGACAGGGCCGGCGAGAACGCTCAAAGCCGCCGCACCTAGCAGCCAAAGCTACAGCCCAAGCCACCACCTCAATCGAGTCACCGCAGAGGAGACAAGCACGCAACCTAGCGCCTACCCGCCACCACAAGGGTCGTGAACGTACGTCCCCGTCAACGGTACCACCCACCCACACATACACACACAAACCGCGTCTCATCTACACGCTATCTTGGCACCGCTGTTAAGCAGCAGTTGCGAGTTACGTGTGGCCGCTTGAGTGCCGTCAATCAAGACTCCGCGCTGGAGGCACGCACCGGCAGGGCAAGCACACGCAACTGACTACGGCACACACGCACGCACGCAAGGATCACATGATGCAGCTCTACCTCGGCGCGCGCATGGAACGTTCACATCCCACACACAACAAGACAGTAAGCGCTGCTAAGCAAGTGCCGCCTCAGATGTATTTTATCCGTATCCCTGAGTCTAGAAACACAGCATGCTCGCATCTAATCCCGTACGTGTGCACGTGCGTGCGCGTGCCTGCACACTACTGCCACCAACGGCACGCACACACACCCTGCACCGGCGCAGGGCTGGAACGCCGCCTCAGCAACTAACGTGCCATTGATGAAGATGCCACGCGCTGTGCTACCTGCACTCCTTTATGTAAAAGCGACCTGTACATATCACGTGCATGCACACACTGCTCGAACCCGCACGAACCCTGTACGAGCCAATCCGGAAGGCAACATTATATGGAACACACGCTATCGCTGCAGCTCTACCTTCTCTGAGCGCGCAACTGCGTACCAGGCGTTGTCCTCTCAATCCAATACCAACACTCATTCAAGTGGCACCCACGCACTTAGCAGCCCACTCATCATCAGCGCCTGTTGTCAGGGGCTTAGGGCTCACCTTGTCGCAGTAGTCGCAGCAGCCGCGGCAGGCAGTGGCATGCACGCATGCTAGCTGCTGCAGTGCTGCTGTCATGCCTTGTCGGAGCGGGCATACCGTAGTTGCACCCGGTATATATGCTACATGGCACCATGAGTACATGGTCAGCGTAGTCAGCCGGCGGGCAAGTGTGGTGCAGCCCGCCACTGCGCTACATACCGCCGTACCGTATGCACAACCTTCGTTACGTTATGGGCGCCGGAGTGCCGTCAATCAAGACCCCGGGCTGGAGGCACGCACCAGCAGGGCAAGCACACGCAAATGACTACGGCACGCACGCACGCACGCACGCACGCAAGGATCACATGATGCAGCTCTACCTCGGCGCGCGCATGGAACGTCCACATCCCACACACAACAAGACAGTAAGCGCTGCTAAGCAAGTGCCGCCTCAGATGTATTTTATCCGTATCCCTGAGTCTTGAAACACAGCATGCTCGCATCTAATCCCGTACGTGTGCACGTGCGTGCGCGTGCCTGCACACTACTGCCACCAACGGCACGCACACACACCCTGCACCGGCGCAGGGCTGGAACGCCGCCTCAGCAACTAACGTGCCATTGATGAAGATGCCACGCGCTGTGCTACCTGCACTCCTTTATGTAAAAGCGACCTGTACATATCACGTGCACGCAC
Source organism: Chlamydomonas schloesseri (assembly GCA_016834595.1). Classification (NCBI taxonomy): domain Eukaryota; kingdom Viridiplantae; phylum Chlorophyta; class Chlorophyceae; order Chlamydomonadales; family Chlamydomonadaceae; genus Chlamydomonas; species Chlamydomonas schloesseri. The sequence continues at coordinate 424,040 of JAEHOD010000021.1, read as the reverse complement.
ACACTGCTCGAACCCGCACGAACCCTGTACGAGCCAATCCGTAAGGCAACATCATATGGAACACACGCTATCGCTGCAGCTCTACCTTCTCTGAGCGCGCAACTGCGTACCAGGCGTTGTCCTCTCAATCCAGTACCAACACTCGTTCCACTGGCATACCTCATCTCTCCTGACATACAGCCCAAGGCTGCTCTCGCTCAGTCCTTTTGTTTCCCGCCGAGTGGCCTACTTCCGCTTGTTTCCGTTGCGGGCCGCACCGTCCTCCACGCCCTCCTCCTCCAGCTCCATCGCCACCTCCGGCTGCCGGTCCGGCACCGCCTCCGCCTCCGCGCCTTCCAGCGCGGCGTGGCGGTGGCCACCGCCGAGGTCACCGCCGCTGCCGCGATCCGCCGCCGCCGTCGCCGCCGCTACCACGTCCCGCACACGGCCATCCGCCGAGGCGGCGCTGTCGCGGTCCTTCACCGCGGCACCTGCCGACGCGCCCTTCCCCTTCCCCAGGCCGCCGCCGCCGCCGCCACCCGAGTCGTCGCCGCTGTAGCCGCCGTCGAGGTCGCCCTCGCTGCCGCTGCCGGCGGCGCGCTCCTTGTCGCTGTGGGGGTCAGGCCCCTCCCTGCCGTCCTTGGCGCGCCTGAGGGGGAGGCAAGTACCGCGTATTTTTTACATGGCGGAGCGAAAGTGCAAGTCGCTTGGACGTCCTTCGTGCAATCATGAAGGAATAATTCCAAGGGCCAAAGCTTCCTCATTCAGCCATGCCCTGCACCCTCAGCGCCGCGGCCTTCAGCGCTTCAGCTTTGTTACCCACGCACGCACGCACCTGCCCGTCAGCGCCGGCAGCGGCAGCTGCGCCAGCTGCTGGCGCACGGTGCTGCTGGTGTGCTTGATCTGCGCCTTTACGGAGCGGAAGCGCTGCGCGAAGGTGACGGCGCGCGTCAGCAGCGCGGCGGTGCGGCGGCCGTACTTGCGCCGCAGCGAGGCCTGGCGGGGGAAGGGCGGGTAGGTGGTGGTGGTGGTGGTGCGGGGAGGTCGGGGTGGTTGAGTGGTGGGTTGGAACTTGGAAGGGCACTGGCAACCACCGCCCATGATGCGCGCGCGCATCAACCGTCAGGCAGTGAATACGGAAGTTATCTGCTTCACCAGCCTCGCCTCAGCAGCACTGCAGAACTCATAGCCTCAGGACAGCACCCACGACCTTCCCCCCGTCTGTGTGCACGGCGAGCCTGGGTGAACGGAATTGCTACTTCGGGGCCGATGACCCAAGATGCCAACGACGACCCGAGGGACAAGACCGAAGATCATCGCCACGAACACGAGTATATCCCTCCCCTCCGCGCTCTATGGTTCTGGGTTTATGGGTTGCAATGGTCGCTTTGGTTTCTGGAACAAACGGCCCCCTCCCCCCATTACAGCGCAGGGGCATATTCTTGGGCTGCTGGCTGGTTCGGGTCCTCTTGGTCGTCTCGATTCTGGTTTCTGGAATGGACTACCCCCACCCCCCGCGCACCTGGATCTCGCCCGCCTCCATGTCATACACACGGCCGCGGTCCAGCCCCATGTTGTCCAGCTGCTTGTCCCAGCTGGTGCGTGTGATGTACCACACGAACACCGCCAGCATGGCCGCATTGAGAAGCACGATCACGATGCCCAGGGCCACGCGCGAGGCGTCGCTGATGTCCTGTGTGTGTGCGCCCCAGGGGGGGAGAGGTGGGGGGGGGAGTGGAGGGGAGTTTGGTGGAGATCGTTCGAGGGCGGCTGGGGCGTGGTTGATGTGCGTGTAGGTGTGCGTGTGGTGTTGGGTGGTGCGGGCGCAGGGAGAAAGGGTGAGGGGAAGAGGGCGCACGGGTCGATAAATGGATGGACGGACGGCAATTAGAGCGTGTGGGAATGGTGCAGTACCCTAGCAGCCAGTCGGGAGGGGGGGGGGGTTGTGGTTACCAGCCCAAACTAAACCAATCTAAAGGAAGCGGAGTTGAGTAATGGGGGTAGCCATCCATGGATGGTTGGGGTCCCCACCGGCGAGATGTAGTAGAGGTTGAGGTAGATGGTGATCATGATGACCACCAGCGACGTCTCCTCCAGACGGTTCATGGTCTGTGGGCCGGGCAGGTGCGGTGGAAGTTGCACGCACAATTGCATGCACGTGATTAGCAATGCCAGCAGCAGCAGCTACAAATAACAGGAGTACATGTGCGTCCGCGCGGTGGCGGCCGACAGATCGCCATGGCACAAGTGGCCATGGCACAAACGACCAGCATGACACGTACCGTATGCATGACGGCAACTGCGCGTCAGTGGTACCCTCGCACCGCCCGTGCCATCCGCCCCGCATCCTTCCCTCCCTCCCTCCCACCCTCCCTCCCACCCACCCACCCTCCCTCCCTCCCTCCCTCCCTCCCTCCCTCCCTGCCGCTCACCGGCGTCTTGAAGGGCTGCACACACAGCTGCAGCACCAGCGCGCCCGCTACCACTGCGATCACCACCAGCATCTGCACCGCCACGCCCTTCTGCGCCAGCAGCACCACCACCACCGCCACACACAGCTGTCGCAGCATGATGATGCTCTCCCAGTACAAGTACCTGTCCGTGGTGGCGGTGAGCGGTGGGTGAGGGGTGGCGAGGTGTGGTGAGCGAGGGAGGAGGCAATGGAGGGGTAGGCCGGGATGGGTTTCAGTGTCTGAAGGGCGTTCGACGTGGGATTTCAGGGACAATCAGCAGCTGCTCGCCTCTCGCCTCCCCCCTGCCTCCCCCCCCCCGCCTCCCCCCCACCTCGCCCCCCGAGTGTTTAGTTGTATCACCTTAATTGCATTACTCAACTCCTTTAGATTGGTTTACTTTGGGCTGGTAACCACAACCCCCACTTCATATTTTCAAGTTGACTGGATGGCTACCTGCCGCTCTCCTCCCCATCGCTCCCCTCCATCCCGACCCTGCGCCGCCGCCCTGTCCGACTCTTAGACCACCACCCAAACAATCCATTACTCAAGAGAATCGAGCAGCTGCTCGCCTCTCCCCCCCTTCACAACCATTTGATAAACACCATCCGATGGATGGCTACCCCCCCCCCTGCCGCACCCCCGCCTCACCCTCCCCCCGCCTCACCCCCATCCCCGCCTCGCCCCCCACTTCATATCTTTTCAAATTGACTCACACCATCCCATGGATGGCTACCTCCCTTGTGCATTGGGTTTGGCTTAGTTTGATCTGGTACAACCACAACCCCGCCCCCCCCCACACACGCCCCCACGCCTCCTCCCGCCCCCTCCCGCCTCACTTGAGCAGGTACAGCTCGCGGTAGCTGCTGTACACCACCAGGCTGAAGTCGGAGAAGTCCAGCTGCTGGTCGCGCCGCCCGGCCCTGGGGGCATGGGGGTTGATGGTTGGTTGGTTGGTCGGTTGGATGCGTGGGTTCGGTGGGTGGATTCGGTGGGTGGGATGGGTGCGTGGGCGTCGGGGATGGAGCAGAGGTCGGGGCAGGCGGCAAAAACGGTCTTGCTACCTACGCGGTACGCTAAGCCCTTGCCCCACACATGGACATGCCTGTTCCCAACCCTCCTTCCACCAGCGCCCATATGCCCATGCGCCTCCACACACCCGCCCCCCGGCCCCCCCTGCCACACCCAAACCCCCGCCCACTCCCAACCCTGCCGCGCCCACCTGTCGTACAGCCACAGCGCCACGCCCAGCGGCCAGCCCACCGCCAGCAGCAGCAGCCCCGTCACGCCCAGGCCCATGGCCAGCGCCAGGTGCTGCCCAGTGTAGCAGCGGATGTCGTAGTCCAGCGTCCAGTACTTGCCGGGGTGCAGGCCGGCCGCCACCTGCGAGTCCGGAGCATGGGGGGGGGGGTTGCATGATTATGTAGCGCAGTGGGGCAGGTAGGCAGCAGGCGAGGTTAGGTGCGTAGGCCCGGGGGGGGGGAGGTTTGGATCCATCCAGGTGCACGCCACATGGGCACGGCGGCCCAAGCCCCACCCCACCCAGTGCCCTTTTCCACCCTCGCCTTGCTCCCTTGTATTGGGTTTAGTTCAGAATGGGCTAATATGCAT